>PVJX010015030.1:0-43529 GCA_004027295.1 Dolichotis patagonum
CCATTTTGAAGGACAGTTTTGCAGGGTATGTCAGTCTGGGTTGGAAGTGGTTTTCCTTTAGGATCTGAAAGACTTCACTCCATGCTCTTCTTGATTTCATTGTTTGTGTTGAGAAGTCTGCTGTGATTCTGATAGGTTTTCCTTTATAGGTGATGTCTCTTTTCTCTCTAACAGTTTTTAGTATTCTATTCTTATGTTGCATTTCTGGCATGGTGATTATTATGTGTCTGGGTGTAGTTTTATTTTGGTTATGGCTGATTGGAGTTCTATATGCTTCGCTTATCCAGATATCTGTTTCTCTCCTCATGTTTGGGGAGTTTTCAGCTATTACTTCTGTAAATATCCTCTTGATATCATTTGGGCTGTCCCCTTCTTTTTCATTTATCCCTATTAATCTTACGTTATTTTTCTTTGAATCATCTTGCAGCTGTTGAATTGTTATTTCCTGATTCTTTGTTATTTTTAAAAGATCTTGTCTTTCCTGCTCACTGGCTGCAATCTTATCTTCAAGGTCTGAAATTCTGTCTTCACTTTCATTGAGGCGTTTTTTACAGCTTTCAATAGAATTTTTCATTTCCTGTATGTCTCTTTGAATCTGCTTTATGCATTCTGTTTGTTTCTTATATTGTTCTTTGGGGGATTCTATCTGTTTGCTTTGTTCCTCTAATTTTTTAGCTGTGTTTTCACTAGATGCATTCAGTATTTCTTTCACTGTTTTTATCAATTCTTCTTTTACCTGGGCAAGTATTTCTGGTTTTAATTTCTCCATAGCTTTCCCTATTTGCATATTTATTTCATTTGATATCATTTCAGACATTTCAGGTTTATGGCTTCTTTTTTCTTCTATGTACACAGCTTCTAAGCTTTCTTGGGGTGGGCTAGGGCTTTGAGCCTTCCTTTTGGTCTTGCCTTTTGTCATTTTTCTATATTTCCTTACTTTGAGTGGTGTTCCAAAGCTTTCTCTGCTTATGTGGCAAATAAACTGTAACACCCTCATTTCCTGGAGGGGCAGTGGCTCCCCCACAGGCTCCTGGCTTCCTCACAGGGTCCTAACTCCCCTCTGTGGGCTCCTAGCTCCCTAAGTTGTAAGGGGAATGCTGGGTGTGGCCACCCCTGAGCCTGTGGAATCTCAGGCAGGCCAGGCCTCTGTGCTTTGTCCCAGGCAGGTCTCCAGGAGGTTCGCTGTGAGTGAAGGGCCTACAGGTCCCAAAGAGTCAGGCCAGAATGTTGGTTTCTGAAAAGTCCCCAATCCCAAACAGACCTGGCCAAGATGCCAGTCTCCACAATATTCCCAATCCAAACAGCCCAGGCCACTCTGCAGGTCCGAGAGTTTCGGGTCCCAAAGAGACAGGCCGAGATGCTGCTTTCTGGGAGACTTCCTGGTTGTGAAGGGCGGGGCTACGGGGCCAAACAGACCTGGCCCAGATGCCGATCTCCAGGCAGTTCCCAGTCCCAAAGAGTCGCGCCGAGTTGCACGTCTGCGCAGACTTTTGATCCAAACAGCTCAGGCCACTCTATGGTCCGGGATATTCGGTTCCCAAAGAGACAGCCTGAGATGCTGCTTTCTGGGAGACTTCCTGGGCATGAAGGGGGCCATTATCATTTACAAATGATGTTTTGTATCATTTCCACAAGTTTGAGATTGCCTCAAATTTTATTTTTAAAATTTATTTAAATTTTGTTTTAGAAATTCTTTTTGTGATTTCTCTCCTTTTAAATATTTATGGTTTATTTTTACAGCTTTATACAATCATTACTTAAAAAATGTTTAGCTCATGGTTAGAAATATGTATTCTTTTTATTCCAGGTGTATGTTTCATGAATGTCTTTAAGTCTACTTAGTTTATGATCATTTTTAAAGTGTCCCACACAACCACTGATATTTCACATACTTGATGTAACCATTACTTCTACCACAATAATTAACTCTTCAACTTTTATTGCTCAGTTATATTGTTAGATGCTAAGTTTGTGTCAATTATTTGATATATATGTTATATCAAAACAAAAAAATCAACATTTTGACTTTTGCAACATTTCCCTTTCTGTGTCTGGTGATTTATTCATAAATATATATTTCATATGTGTTCTCCAAATGTCTGTGTATTTCTCTCTTATTTTTTTTTGATATTGTGAATCTAACTCAGGACCTTGCACTTGCCACAGTATATTTCTCTTAATTCTGTTATAGTTTTTACTTGAATGGTATAATTTTCTCATATGTTTTAATCTCAATATAATTGTATCTCTGAAACTAAAATGCTTCTACAATACATAGAACATAGTGTAATCTTTTGCAGCATTAACTTCTAATGCTATTGGATAATCTTTGTCCTTTAAATATAATCTCATTAGTGACATGTTTGGTTTGTACTCACCAGTTTGCAATTTGTTTTGCTTTATGTCACTTGGTTTTATTTCTCCATTATTCATTTCTTTCTATTAAAATGAAGCTTTCTAATATATTGTATGTCAAAATTATTTTTTGTGGTTGTTCTGAAAATTTTAGCTAAAAGCTTTACTTAAAGCTGTTCGATTGATTAACAGCAAAGTAATTTAATAACACACAAAATTGTTTTCCTGTGTAGTTTCATTGGTTTTCCCTCCTGTGTGTTGTAATAGTCATGTGAAGTATACCTTTATTCATTATATGTCCCCAAATGTATACTTTTGTGATGTTAAAAATATATATTAGAAGAAAAGTATAACCAACACAAGTGTGCATATTGTCTATCATATTCCAATAAACCAAGTTACATAATTGCTTAATTATTCTGCTTTATGGTTATTTAAGTTATTCTCTAGTGACCTTGCATTCCTACCTAACAGACAACTTAGGATGCATTTTTGGTAAGGTAGGTCTGCTAGGATTGTTTTTATTTTTATTTTTTCATTTTATTTGTCTTAATTTTTTCTTCATTTTCAAAGACTATTTGTCTGGTTATAAAGTTTCTTATTAACAATCTTTTCTTTGTTTTTACTTCTTTAACTTTTGCTGTCCCATCTTCTGGCTTCTGTGTGTGTTTGGTAAAATTCAGCTGCTTATCTTCCTGGAAATACCTTCTATAGGTTAAATTACCATCTTTTTAAAATTTTTATTTCTGTATTTTCACAGTGATGTCATATGTATATCTTCAATCTTTGAGTATTTATTGAAATATGTTTTCTTCTATTTTCTTCCTCCTATCTCTGGAACAATAGGTATACATTGGGACACTTGATGAAATCCTACATTTCCTTCATTTAGGTATCTGATTAATTGTATTTGCTTTGTTATGTTTCTTCAAAAAATATTCTAAATTAATTTATTGAAAATACATTGATTTTCTTCCTGGTGGTTAAAGTTTGCTGTTGAGCCTGTCTAAGGAATTTTTCCTTTCATTATTTCTCTTTTTAACTCCAGAGTTTTGATTTGGTTCTTTAGCCAAACCGTAATGTGTTTTTGCTGTCTTCTACTTGATAGGATCATGTTCTCATGCTTTCCTTTAATAATTTGAACATGGTTTTCTGCAGTTATTGAAAATATTGAAGAGTTGAATTTAAAGCCTGGTCTAGTAATTTCCATGACCAAGTTTCATCAGAGGTAACTTTGCAGTGCCTTCCCAATACACAGAGCATAGATTCTTATTTGTTTACATGCTTCATACTTTGTTGTTGTTGTTCAAATGGGACTTTTAAAATAATTAATTAAATAATACTAAATCAAATCTGACTTAAAATAATTAATGAAATAATAAATAATAAGTTTTTAAATAATAAATAATGACAATTATGAAAATTGAAACATTCTACCATTGGGATTGGTTGCCTTTGTGGCTTCTGTTGTTTGCACACTTTTTTGCTTAATGAGTTCTAGACTCGCTACACAAAGTTTTTAATTCTCTGTGATGTGCAGTTCTAAATTCTGCCCTACTTTGCATTATTTATTAGTTAATGACTTGACAGTACATGTCTTAAATGACTACTTCTCTAGCCCTCTGCCAAGATCTTAGTGTGGTGGTGGTGGAGGAGCTTTTCAAAGCTGCAGGGATTTGCAGCTCTGTCTCATGTTCCACTCTTTACTTGCCAGGGTGCTCTGGACAGGCAGAAATGAGAGCTTAGAGCATTTATGTGTTCACTAGGTATGAGCACAGTCCGTTGGTGCCGACCCAGCTCAAGAACATGCTGAAAATTCCCAGAAGATCTGTGTACAACTCAGTTCTGAAATTTGCCTTTTAAATCATTAGTTGGGTTTATGTTTACCAAACTGTGTGACTGTCTAACCTAGTGGCATTTTATATATTTTGGGAGTAGTTGTTTTCAATACATGTTCTGGGATTAGAATTTCTCTTAGAATGACCTTAGGTTTGAATAAAGACGATCCCTGCAAATAGCATCGCCCCAGTGGGATTCTCAGTAGTTCAAATGGTGGCAGTGCTCTGGAGATGGGGCTTTTGGGAAGAAGCCCAAAGCTGTTATGTTTTCTCCAGGGGATTTTAGCTGCCAATTTTTGCTGGTATTCATGAGGTCTGCTACTATTCCAGCTAATGCAGGAATGGAGAGCGAGGAATGTTAATCATGTAAGCTAAAAGACCAAACAACTCTGATTTTTGTATTTTTTAATCTGAATAAGCTATGGTTTTGTAAATAAATGCTTATGCTTCCTAGACTGTTACAAGCTATTAAGTAATGGGCATAGTTTTGGAATGTTGTTTTTGGCAATTTTCCTGTGGTTGTAATCATTCATACAAAAGTGCGTTTACAGAAATTTTTACTCCGAAATTTTAAAAATGCTTTGGCACCATTCCAACTTAAATATAATCATTAAATTAAAGCATTATCATAATGAGTGTATTTAGTATAACAAAAAACTAAACATATTTTTGTTCTTTTAATTTTTTTCTTCTCTGATAAAAATATTTTAATATGTAATTTGTGCCCAATAAAATGTCTACAGTATATTTGCATCATTCCTTTACTATGATATTTTGTTTACTCACTTCCATTATAGTAGCTGAATGTTATAGTAAATGATACTAAAACCCAGTTGCTTATAAAATACGTTAGAATGGATTAAATAGCGCATGTGCATGACGATTGTAGAAGACAGGAGCGCAGTGTTCCTCGAGCACTCATAGAACATGGGATAACCATGTATTTCTACGCCTTTCATTAGCCACTCATCATGTCTGTTCACTCTATAGTCACAAAAATATTTGCTTAGTAAGAAATTTGAGTTAATTGACTCTGTATTTACTACTTTGTTAAATCTTCTGCTTTCCAATTATTTACTGTTATCTATTAATTTTATTTGTACAAAATTTCTACTGATTTCTCATTACAATTTACCTTAATCCCCTTTCCTTTAGCTGAGATAAAATATCCAGCAGCACAATTGAAAGTCGATGAGGCTTAATCTGACACCAGGTTTAAGACGTCTCAAGTCATAGCTGTCTGGGTCCATGGCAGAAAGTTCATGATGGAAGTGTGTGGTGGGGCAAAATTTTTCATTCCATAGTAGCCAGAAAGCAGAGCAATCGGTGGCGGAAGCAGAGAATAAGGGAACAGATACTGTCCCCAGTATGGCCATACCTTCATGCCCTACTTAAACATACCCAGAAGTCTACCCTTTGTGGCTCCCGAAACAATGAATTTAGCAATCTGAACTGTCATAGCACTCTTTGACACTTACTTCACTTCTATCAGGGGAAAATTAGCTCGATTCCTCTTCCATAGATCGCTCTTATATATATGCACAATAGAAAAAACTGGCCCAGTTGGACACATTCTTATTTTTATAAATATTTGATCCAAGACTTCTCAAAAAATCCTGGTATGGAAAGAAATAATTATAAAATGATTTAGTTTAAACTGATTACTTAGGAGATTACTTAGGAGACCTGTAATGGTAGATAACAAGACAACACAACTGTGATCAACAGACAGAATCAAAAGGTTTAGGGATCACAGTAGCCTGGCAACTGACTTCTGTGCAGTCTACCCTTAAAAACAGTGTAATTCTAAAGTAGTCGCTTTGTGTAGCTTCCCCTTTATGTATTCCATCACAGTGTTATCAGTGGGCAAGCGTATCATGTAGACACTTCTGCTTTTACAAAATTTAAAGTTTACAAAGGCAAATGTTTCTTCTTAAAGGTCATATCTGAAGTATGTTGGAAGAGTTTCACTCTAGAGTTTGAATTCCAAAATAATAAACTTTAATTTGAACATTAAAAAAATATGTTAACTGAGTTCTTAATTTAGAAGTTAAACATATGGAGGTGTGATAACATTTATTTGAAAATTATTGGATTTAAAAGGGAAGCCTAATGGTAGAAGGGTTTGAAAATAAAAGATTCCCTGGAAAAGTCGCTGACTTTGTGAATAATTTGACTTCATCAGGTGCATTTCAGGACACAAATCATTGTAACTCTAATGCATCTGTACTGCTAACTTAGCTACACTAAAATGATACTAAGGGTTATCTTCCATTATCTTTCTGAGAGGGCCAAAAAACCTGTATAAATTTTGTAAAGCACAAGGGAAGTCCTGACCATACCAGGAAGACAGTGATCAGCTCTGTTACAGCTTAGGTGCTTCCTGATAAAATGCTGGCTCACTGTGTCGGATCCACTAATAACTAGAGCACCCACATTCTCTGATAACCCTCTAGAAGTCTCATTTGTGAGTACTTTGGGGACATTTTATAACTAAATCATGACAGGATTCTAGTGTGGATCAAAGAAAAATAAAATGAAAAATTTATTTCAAGAACACTGTATATAAACTGATTTTAAGCTTTCCGAAGGGGGAGAAAAACCACTTGATTAGAAATTTTTGTTTTCAAATTTAAGTTAATACTTCTGCTAGTTTGATTAACTAGCACTTTTTAATGTGCCAGCAGCTCTTAATGTTCTTTCAGCACTTTTCGTCTCATCTAATGGAGTGCATCTATGCATATAAAGTTCTTATATATATTTTTGTACAAGTTCTTATATATATTTTTGTAAAATAGCAGGCAAAAACTATATGGATACTGATCAAATTCTATAAAATAGTCAGGGTGTGGTGCTACATACCTATAATCCCAGCACTCAGGAGTCTGAGGCAGGATGGTTTTCCCAAGTTTGAAGCCAGCCAGTGCTACACAGTGAATCCTAAACAAATCTGAACCAAATAGCAAGACATTGCCTAAAAAAAAAATGTATCAAATACTAGATTTGTCAAGCTGGGCATGGTGGCACACAGTTATAATCCCAGCACTCAGGACGCCAAAGCAGGATGATGGCTGCAAGTTCAAGGTCAGACTGGACTACAAAATAAGTTTAAGGCCAGTCTGAGCCATGCAGTGAAACCCTGCCTCAAAAAAGAAAAAAAAAAAAAAAAAAGATTTGTCAAGATTCAGAATCTGTTATAATAATACAATAGTCTTTCAGTTAAATCTACACGTTAAATTCTCTCTTTCCCCTGAAAAATACAGACATTTAAAGAATAAGCCAGTGATTATTTTTCATAAAAATTTTATTTAAATTTGTATTTAATGAAGAGCTTCTATATATCTTTTAGAGCTAATCTTAAGCAGGGAAAGACACCATTAATTAACACTTTTTATTTGTTAAAAAGCACTATGTAGTCTAATCTTGGGATTGTAGAATTGTTTTATATTTCTAAAATGTACTTCATATCTAAAATCTGTATTTAAAATTTAAAAGTAAAAGCACTACAAGGACATGGGAAAAATAATATTTCTAATAACTCTAAAGAAAATAGGCTCAGGAAATATTTTAATTCATTTTATTAGAAAAAATAATTCCCTTTTATATGACCGAATCACACCTTGAAGAAATGTAAAATGACTGTTACTGGCCTTTCTCTGTCTTGTGTTTTTCTCTGTGGCAAAGCTGTGTTACCTTCTCATATCACACTCTCTAACACAGAGCAGGAAGTATTTATTTCTCTCGTCTTTGAGCCCAATCTGAGAAAGTAATATAAAGATACATAAGAAGTAGAAATATTTGCTTTTTGTGTATATAGTATACAGAAGAAATTAAAGTAGTTGTTACACTATTTTTTTAGAGCCAGTTTCAAAAGAATATGAAAAAAATTCTCAAAATAAAGGTCAATTAACTATAAATCCTGTAATGTTCGTTAATTTATCACAAATGCAGGTTTTTATCTTTTTTTATTTTAAAGAGAATAAAACAAAGCAAAACAGAACAAAGCAAATCAGAATAGAACAATGCAAGCAACACAAGACTTCAAAATAAGACAACAGGAAATCAACAGAGGCTGCCATAATGTCTTTTGTTTTCTTCAAAATAGCTGTCCATATCTTCACACACAACAATATCAAACATAACAAAATAGTATAAAACCAATCAAAAGAATGAAAGCATTCCAGGACTTCAACACCAGGTAATAGGAAATGAACAATGCTTTCTATAATGTCTCATTTTCTTCAAAATCTTGTCCATACTATCACACATAATAAAATCAAACAAAACACAACAGAATAAAACTGATCAAACAAATGAATGAAAACATAATAGGACTTCAAAACAAGATAATAGGAAACCAACCATGGATACCATAATACATACCATAACGTTCAAAATAGCTGCCCATTGCATCAGACACAGTAAAATCTAACAAAACAAGACAGAACAAAACCAAGCCTAACAAAACTGTGAAAACAATACACGAGTTTAAACGAAGATGGTAAGAAAATAACAGTGTCACTACCTTCTCCTCCCAGGTGTTTCCTTCCCTATCACTTTTATAATATACATTGTGCTTTTTTGTTCCCTCTAACTCCTTCTGTTTTCTATGCTAGGGTTCACCCATACGAGTTCAAACTGTTTCGCCCATGAACATGATCTCCAGAGGCATCCATTTACCTACAAGAGCCTCAAGATTATTCTACTTTCTATTTGGGTAGCTTTTCATGGTACAAAAATGCCGTATCTTTCTTATCCATTCTGTGGTTGATGGGAAAGTTACCTTTGCTTTTTTTCTGATCTCTTGTTGTATGGAACAATTGTTTTCTCTCCTTTGATTTTCAGTCCATAAATTTTCTTTCAAGTTAAATGTGTTTCTTTTTTTTAAATTTTTTTATTAATTTGAAGGTAGTAAAATACAACAGAACAGGGTGGAATAAAGCCAATTGAGACAATGTAGTGAAATTGGTACAGGACTTCACAGCAGGTTACTGGGATAGCAGTAATAGGTACCATATCTCCTTATCTTCACAATAGTTGTTCTTTCAATCAGGTATAGCAAAATCAAAGGAAATACAGATTATAGAACTTATCAAAACAGTAGCAGTACCATTAATCAGAACAAAACAAAATTGTGATAAAAATATTTGCCTTCAAAGAGGTGGTAGAAGGAAATCCCCCTTATTTGCTGTGTTACATATGGTCAACCTCCCAAGAGATGCTCAGATCTCTGGCTCCCACTTACTAATGGGAGGGGAGGGATGGGATGTTTGATGCTGGTAGACTCACATCTGCTTACCAGGGCGGCAGGCTGTTTGCTTGGTTTCCCAGTGCCCTAAGTTCCAACATGGCGCGGATCTCAGGAGCCACTGCTTCCTCTAGCCCTGGGTTGGCCGAGGCTTGCCAGACCACAGCCACTTACCAGGGCAGCTGGCTGCTTGCTCAGTTTCCCAGTGCCCTAAGTTCCAACATCCAAATGCAGGTTTTTAGAAAGCCTGTAAATCAAGCAAAAGCAAAATGTAGCCTAATGGTAAGTTTGTCCTTTTTTGAGCGCTGACTGTCTCAATAAACATACAGCAATAGCAAGAAATAGGTTTCATTAGGGTTAGGGAAATTGTCTGCAAAATGCATTTGAAATGAAACAATATAGATTTCTAGAGTTAGTGCAAAGCCTTTTATGGAAAAGATTTATAGATTGCATGTGATTTTTAAGACAAAGCAGTAGGTAGCGGGACACTTCCAAGAGGACAGACACTCACAATATAGTAACGGCTTAATCATCACACACAGAACTAATCAGGAAATTGCTATTTTGGACTAATCAGAAACTTGTTATTTTCAAACCTTCAATTGAATCAGGTTCACAGATCAAATCTGAAGATGCTCTTTACAACCCTTCATTGGCACGGGGTATAACTAGTCAGAAGACTGTATTCCTGATTCTTCATTAACATATAATAGACAGCCAAATAATTTGGTGATGGGACAGTTTGTGTGTCATATGACACCAAGTGAGTGTTTGATAGAATACCTTTTGCTAAATGTCAGTTTAAATGACAATAGATAGGCATTTAGCATATCATAACAAAGAGAGAACTCTGGGTTAGTTCACAGCCATTTCAGTTGTTAAAGTAGTTGATTAAAGAATTAAAATTTAGCTCACTTTGTACATGAAAAATAAAAATATAAAGATTTTCCCTATAGGACATTTACCCTACAGGTAAGTGGTGACCTTTTGTTCAATTTGAGGCCTGCCCTACTTCATAGATACAAACCTAATGTTTAGAACTTGAGTGATGTAAGCAAGTGAACACACAAAAAAGCACTGCAAGTAATTTGGTACATTTTCCGTAAAATAAAACATAGTCATACTTACTTGCCAGAGTCTGCCCACTGACAGGAAGGGAATAGCTATTGTTACGGCTTCCAGATACAAGTAAGAGCAAACACTGAGGTAAAAAACACAAATATCTTTTCTTGTCTTCTTTGTTCTGTTTGCATCATTATTTTTTTGAGACAGGGTCTCTCTATGTAGTGCAGTCTGACCTTGAACTCACTTATGTAGCCTATGCAGGCCTCTGACTCACAGTAAACCTCCTTCCTCAGCCTCCCAAGTGATATTATGGGCATGCACAACTCTTCTGAGATAAGAGCTCTAATTTCTTACAGGTATTTCTTGTTAGAATTTGTGCTTACGAAGGCAAGGAAAACTTGTGTGATCCCAGGTACCTCTTATAGAAGTCAGCTGTCACATTTGTGTTTGATTGTGAATGTGAAATTCTTTTTCAGTGCCTTTAGAAGATAAATCATTTTATCACTGGATTGAATTAGTTCTCTAAAATAACTTGGTGTGGTTTTTGTTTATATTTAATTTGGTTCAGGCTCATGGTAATTCTTTTTTTTTTCCTGTGTATTATTTTCTGTAAAGCACTTATTGAAATGCATAAATCATATGAGTTCTACTATATTTTTAACTGTATGAACAAAAGTGATACCAGACAGTGGATCCCAAAGCCAGCTATTTTGTTGTTTTCACTGTTGTTTGGTCACCTTTGACATACTCTGTCCCTTTGGTTGCTGTTTTACCCAGCCATGACTTCCTACCTCACCATAGGCATTTAGCTCAATCTGATCTCCCTTCTCAGTACTATGGGTGTAATATTAATCCAAAGTGTTGCTAGCAGAAAAACATACTTATCCCTTGGTGAATTGGATCCCATTTTATGAATCCACCACAATGTGAATAACCATTAGTTTCATTACTGATCTTTGACTTTTTTACAACCTCAGTTATTATGAACAAAGATAGCAAAACCTCTATTACACAATAAATATTATTTTGTATAATGCTACAGGGCAAAAGGAGCCATCTTCTCAGTTCAGCTTGATACTAATGGCTTCCTACATAATTCTTGCTCTTTTTTCACCTGTCAGCAATACATGATTTGTAAAGTACCAATTTGTAAAGTGCCCATTGCTTATCATCCTTGTTTACAATTACATATATTCAATGTAAGTGCCTGCCATTCAATATTGGAAACCAAAAATAGAATGCTTCTTTTTATCCAATGAAGAGAATGCTTTTTAAGTTACAAGCTCTCTAATTATGATCAACCAAAAATTTTAGAATTTACAGGTTGATAACTGTAAGTGATTCAACTTTAGTCATGGATTCATGGTTTGTGCAGTGAGGTTTTGTTGACTGTGTAACTGCAAGAAACCTTGATTGTCATTGATTTTTCTGGCTTTCAGAAATGATCTTTATTCAACCGAACAGTAGCATTTTTTTGTTTTCTCTGTATTTTTTTCCTTTCCTTTCCTTTCCTTTTTTTCTTTTCTTTTCTTTTCTTTTCTTTTCTTTTCTTTCTTTTCTTTTCTATTCTTTTGTTTTCTTTTCTTTTCTTTCTTTTCTTTTCTTCTTTTCTTTTCTTTCTTTTCTTTCTTTCCTTCCCTACCCTTCCCTTCCCTCTCCTTGTCTTTCCTTCCCTTCCCTTTCCTTCCCTTCCTTCTATCCTTTCTTTCCCTTTCCTTTCCTTTCCTTTCTTTTCCTTTCCTATACTTTCCTCTTTTCTCTCTTCTTATTTATTCTGGTTTGTATTAATTTATTTCACATTGTAACTTTTTTAAAAAAACACTAGTTTTATAACTAAGGATTTTAAATTCTTTCTCGTCATATTATTGGTCAGTTGTATGTGCTTATTTGTGAAGTATATTTTCACATATGTTTCTTGTTTCAATTAAATAGTATATTCCTTACTGAGCATATCACTTATTTAAAAGTGTTTTTGATAAAAAACATTACAAATATCATTTCTCTAATTTTCTAAAAGTCTAGTTTAGTACTCCTATACTACATGTTTAGCATATTTTGTTTCAGAAATACTTATTTAATTAAAAAGTTAGGACATTCTCCCTACTACACATTGGACAGTTACTGTTTCACATTTCACTGTACAGCTATGATTTCAAACAATGAATTTGCTTATTACTAACAGAAGATATATTTTTTCTACATTAATTTCTCACTGACCAACATCATTCACTGGGAAGATCATCTTTACTGAGATTAGGTTGCAAAAACAAGTTAGTTCTGTGAGTAAACATTTATTCATGAGCACTATCAGTATTATTATATGCTTACTTGTTGTTTGTTTAGTTTTTATTTTTTTACTATACTAATTACTCTCAGGATTTGTTGTCATGAGTTAAGGAATGTAGCTACAGTTGCTATCTAACTTTGTAAACTTCCCAGTGAGAAATAGTCCAAATCACCTCACTGCATAAGGAAGTTTTATACAGTGGTCCATCTGTGAAGGTGGCTTGTCAACCCTGGACATAGTAACCTTGTGTGAATCAGAATCCTGTAAGCTATATGTGCTTCCTGTGTAGCTGGGTCTGAGGAAACAGCAAAGGCACTTCGCTTAGAGCAAGGTAGAACATTTTTATGACAAATAAATGTAGGGTTTTTTTTTTTTTGCATTTTAAAAGGCAAGTCAAAATTCTGTAGTAGTTTTGGTATTGCTTTATTCTAACTCCAAATTCAAATACATACACATGAAAACCAAGTCTTCCTTAGGTCTTAATAAATGGAGGGACAGTAATGTCCCACTTGTTTCCTAGTGTTATTGCATGTACTTATTCAGCTCATCTAAATCCAGTGTACATATGTCAAAGATTTTGAGTCAATGGCATCTGTATTTCATCTATACACTAAAAGTCTCCAAACTATGTAAAATATTGCATTAATGCCTTAGTACTTCTTGATTTTTCCTTTGAAAACCTTTTGCAAATTTTGTTTCTTTTTTTATGATTTTTTAAAAAATTTTATTTTAAAGAGAATAAAACAAAAGAGGCCAGAACAGAGCAGATCAGAATAGGACAACATAGGCAACACAGTACTTTACATTAAGACAAATGGACATCAACAGTAGCTATCACAATATATTTATTTGCCATTCATATTTCTTCATCTGAGAATTGTGTATTCATTTCAGATGCCCATTTTTGAATTGGGTCTTTGAATTTCGAGGGTCTCAATCCAAAAATGGGCATCTGAAATGAATACACCGTTCTCAGATGAAGAAATATGAATGGCAAATAAATACATGAAAAAATGTTCATCATCATTAGTCATGAGAGAAATGCAAATTAAAACCACACTGAGATTCCATCTCACTCCAGAAAGAATGGCCAAGATAGAAAACATTACCAACAACAAGTGTTGGAGAGGCTGTGGGGAAAAAGGAACTCTTCTACATTGTTGGTGGGAGTGTCGACTGGTGCAATGACTGTGGAGGTCAGTCTGGAGATTCCTCAAAAAGCTGGGCTTGGAAGCCCCTTCTAGGCATATTCCGCTTCTGGAGTGAGATGGAATCTCAGTGTGGTTTTAATTTGCATTTCTCTCATGACTAATGATGATGAATATTTTTTCATATATTCTGCTTCTAGGCATATTCCCAGAAGAACTGAAAACATCATACCACAGTGATATATGTGCACCCATGTTTATAGCAGCACAGTTTGTAATAGCCAGATCTTGGAAACAACCTAAGTGCCCATCAACTGAGGAATGGATAAAAAAGTTGTGGCATTTTTATACAATGGTGTACTACTCAGCTATAAAGAATGATCACATCGAGATATTTATAAATAAATGGACACGACTTGAGACCATATTCATAAGCGAAATAAACCAAACTCACAAGGGTAAATACCATATAGTCTCCCTAGTATGAGAGTTGATAAGAGTATATAAGACTTTATGGTAAGCGTGAGTCCCCATCTCACAGCTTTGAATTCTTTCAATGTTTTCATTCATCAGTTGGAATGGTGTTATCCTGTTTTGTTTGACTATAACATGTGTGATGATATGAACAGCTGTTTTGAAGAAAAAAAAACATTATGACAGCTATTGCTGATTTAATATCATCCTTCTTAGAAGTCCTACCATGCTTTTTTTGTTCTACTACCGTTGGTTCTACTATCACATTGTGTCTTATTGGAATTTGAATATGTGTGATAGTTTAAACAAAATTTTTTTTTTATCGAAAATGAGATATTATAGTACCCATTGATCATTTTCTGTTATTCGGTTCAGAAAGCCCCGTAATTATTTCACTCTATGCATGGCTTTATACTATTGTGTTATGCTTGATATTATTGTATTTGAATCTATGCTCAACTATAGCAGAGTAAGAGATATGGTGTTAACTACTGTTGATGTCCAGTTGTCTTAATGTAAAGTACTGTGTTGCCTATGTTGTCCTGTTCTGATGTGCTCTCTACTGCCCCCTTTTGTATTTATTCTCTTTCGAATTTTGAGGTTCTGAGTTTTTTTTTTTTTTAATTCTTTATATGTTCTAAACAGAAGTCCTTTGTCTGAAGGACAATCCATTAAGATTTTTTCCCAATTCATGGGTTTTCTTTTCACTATGCTGGAAATCTCTTTTGACATGTAGAAACTCTTTAATGAGATATGGTCCCAGTTATTGATTTTGGGAAGTATTTGCCATGCAGTTTGATTCTTATTCATGAATTCTCTACCTACCCCTATATCTTTGAGGTTTTTACCTACTTTGTCTTCCAGCAGATTTAGTGTTTCTGGTTTAAGAATTAGATCTTTGATCCATTTATGTTTTAGCTTAGTACATGGTAATAGACATGGGTCTAGTTTTAGTCTTCTGCATATGCATAGCCAATTTTTCCAGCACCTTTTGTTGAAGAGACTGTCATTCTTCTAGCGAACATGTTTGGCCTCTTTATCAAAGATAAGGTGGTTGAGTGAGTTTGTGGTTGTGGTTGTATCTTCCAATATATTCCATTGATCCTCAGGTTTGTTTTTATTCCAGGACCATGTTGATTTTATTACTGTAGCTTTATAGTATAATTTCAAATCAGGGATTGTGATGCCTCCTACCTTGCCTTGGCTGCTTAGAATTGCCTTTGCTATTCTAGGTCTCTTCTGGTTCCAGATGAATTTTAGGAGTGATTTCTCGAGATCTATGAGGTATGTTAGTGGTATTTTGATTGGGATGGCATTGAATCTGTATAGTAATTTTGGGAGAATGGCCATTTTCACAATGTTTGTTCTTCCTATCCATGAACATGTGATGTCTTTCCATTTTCTGAGGTCCTCAATTTCCTTTTTCAGGGTATTATAATTTTCCTTGTATAGGTCTTTTACTTCTTTCATGAGATTAATTCCTAAGTATTTCATTTTTTTGGATGCTAGTGTGCAGGGCGTGGCTTCTCTTACCTCTCAGTATTTTTGTTGTTAGTGTATAGGAATGCTATTGATTTTTGAGTATTGACTTTGTTTCCAGCTACATTGCTGAATTTATTTATTATATCTAGGAGTTTTTCACTGGAGTTTTGGGGGTCTTCTATGTAATGTATTGTGTCACCTGCAAATAATGATAATTTAATTTCCTCTTTTCATATCTTTATTCCTTTTATTTCTCTCTCTTGTCTAATCGCTCTGGCTAGTATTTCCAGTACTATGTTGAATAGGAGCAGTGACAGGGGACATCCTTGTCTTGTACCTGATTTCAAGGTAAAGGCTTTCAGTTTTTGGCCTTTTAGCATGATGCTGTCTGTAGGTTTGTCATAGAAGGCCTTTATCATATTTAGGTAAAGACCATCTATTCCAATTCTCTGTAAGGTTCTTAAGTTTCTGTTTCTATACTCAATATAAGTTTACTTTCTGTCTGTTCTATGATTTCAGTAACCCATAAATCTATTTGCTGTGTTATATATTTTAAAGTATTTTTGTAATTGTTAGTTTTCCATTTTGATATTCTGGACATTTATATTATTTATAACATATCAAAATTCAAAATAATTTTTGAGTGGCTTACAATCTGCTATTAAAACCAGAAAACAAATGCAGTTATAAAATTGACCTTCAGTTTCTCATGAAGCTGCTTGCCTCTAATTTAATATTATTTATTTGGAGTAGCACTTCATGTCTTCACTGTACATATGTGAACTTCTTCATTTACTTTTCCTTTGGCAGAAACTAAAGTCAGATTTATATGTTTTAATTATATAACTCTATCTTCTTCCTTAACTTCATTGCCTCTCCATTGATACTTTCCAAGGTTATAATGTCTCAAGTTGAATAAAGTTACTGAAATATTCAGTTGTGGGAACTGAATTATATCATCTCTGCTCTCACATCAATATGGTAAAGTCCTAACCCCATGCATGACTTTATTGGAGACAATGCAAATCATATTTAATGAAGTCACCAATGTGGCTCTATGATCCTATAGAACTGGTTCCCAACCAGAGTAGGTTCCATGCTGGGTGATGACACAAAAAGCAGAAAACACACGTAAGCCAGGAAGATATCCTCAGCAACTTCACCTGCTCACACCCTGTGCTTGGAATACCAGCCTCTATGACTGTGATCCAGTAATTTCTCTTCATTCTGAATGACCCACTCTGTATTATTCAGATAAAACTGTACAAGATAGACTAAGAGAACAAATCTCATGAAAAATGAAACCCAGTAAGACATGCACTATTGGCTGAACTGTATGTTCTTCTCCACTCAAACCTGAAAAAAATAATTGTATTTGGAAATAATATCTTTAAATAGGTTATGAATTAAAATGAGACCTTTAAGGTAGAGCATTAATCCAATATGACTTCTGTCTTATATGAACTGGATGAGGAAATAGACATATCTGTGCTCAGGGAAAGAACCATAGAAAGAGACAGCAAGAGGTTTGCTATTTCAATCTAGGGAACATCTCTGTGGAAACAAAACTTCCTCATTTCTTGACTGATGGTTTTTGGTCTCCTCAGTGATAAGAAAATAATGACCAAACCAGCAATCCATAAAATGAGCACCACATACCCCAGACTACTGAGTGGATCTTGCACCACATGCTTGACCCAAGGAGGAACCCTAGGGCCTGCTCCACAACTACCCACACCTCAGCTGCACACATGCCCATGCCATTCTCCAAGCCCGAGGAGGAACATGACAGGCACATGACAGGGTGTGCTGCTGGGGTCTCCTCAGCACAGGGCAGCAGAGGTGAGAGGCAACTCACCAGCTTCACTGGAGAACAGACTGTCATGCAGGAGGAGTTTTACGTCAGGGCTGAAGTGGTGCTCTACCACAGAGACCAGGCAGGAGAATCCTTGGCTAATAGGCTTGGAGGAGGGTGAGCCATGTAGGGATCACCGGAGATACCTTGGGAGAGCTGGGATCACATCAAGGAATTTACAAGGCCAGTACTGGGTTGAAAGAGTCTGGGTAAGGAGGGTGAAGTTATCAGAGGGAATGGGCCTGAAGAAGACGGTACTGGAGCAGTGAAAATATGGCTGCTTTCACTCATTAGAATGGTCTGGAGTATTATAGACAAACAACGTCTCTCTCTGCTAAAACTGTAATGTTCTTATCTCTGGTTAATGGATACCTGGGAGTGGCTCCTGGGGTTTGTTAGTATCTGGTGGCCACTTGATGTCATAGATGCCACTGAATTTGCTGTTATATCCAATGTAAAATAATAACAGAAAACAACTGAATTTTCCCTTTACGCCAATATCTGCAGTTCTAGGAGAAGACAAAATGGTAAATTATTGAGAAGTTTTCTAATAAGCCATGAAACAATAAGTGAATAAGAAAAGACCATCAAATAGGTACTGGACAGTACTAAGAAGACTCATCGAATGTCAGTTAGACAAAAGCTAAAGACAGCACAGATGTGATTGTTAACGTTTAAAGAGGCCATAGAAGGAAGATTCCAACATATGAGAAGAGATTTTGATATGCAAGGAAGTGAGGTTTATAGAACAGCAAACTCCTAGGATGAAAAAAGAGCCTCACCAAGATACCCCCTTATTAAACTGTGAGACAACCAACAGCAACAGCAGCAGCAAAGAGGAATTGCAAAAGAAGCCAGAGAGAAACAAAAAATCACATCCAAATGCAAACTCATTAGAATTGTAGAAGACTTCTCAACACAAATCTTAAGGCCACAAGAACTTCAAATGATATGTTTCAAGCCCTAACAGCAAGTAATTTCCAACTTAGACTAACTCATCCAGTAAAGTGCTCATTCAAAACATATGGTGAAATGAAAACAAATGATCTTCATGAAAAAGACCAGCTCAGAGGTTTATATCTACAAAACTGGAATACTCAAACATGTCCTAGACAAGAGCAATGGAATTAATACAACTAAAAATTCAAATGAAATCAAGATACCAAGTAAGCTTAATGGATACATAACAACAAAAAAAGAAAAAAAAAGACAGGAGAAGATTAAAACAAAGGAATCACCAACAAAAAATGAATGCAATGGTAATAATTAATCAATAGATCTCAAGAATATATCTCAAAGTTAATGTTCTCAGTTCTCCAATTAAAAGACATAGGTTGGTGGACATGGTCAAACAACAGAATCCAACAGTCTGTTCTATGCAAGAAACTTATCTAATAGAAAAAAGATATTCTTAGACCTAAAATTAAAAGCTAAAAAACAACATTTCATGCACTAGAATCCCAAGAACAACCAGGGGTGTCAATTTTAATCTGAGACAGGGTAAATATCTAGTTAAAACTAATTGCAAGAGAAAAATAAGGTCATTGCATTCTACATAAAAGAAAAAAATTCAACAAGAAGAGATAACACTGACAAATATTTATGCACCATATACTGGAGCACCTATTTTCAAAAAGCAAATACTATTGGACATAAAAGATCAAATACTAGCAGTCATAGTGGTGTATCTAACAGTATTTCACAGAGACACATCAACTAAACAAAAAAATGAACAAAGATTAGAACAGAACTACAAATTTGAACATAAATAATTAGTAGATGTGAACAGAGTATTCTACCACAGAGTATACATTCTTTTTTAATTTTAAAGAAAGAAAATTATAACAACAAAGGTACAAAATTTCACAATGAGATAGGAGAATAACAGTAGTTAATACGTTATGTTATGTATAGTTATCTTTGAAGTAGTTCGGATTACAAGATACAAGCATGAAAAACTAATCAAACAGTATAAGTGCAAACCTTTCTTTTCAATGAACTAATGCAAATTAGTAAAATAACTATCTTAACTGATATATACATATATGTATATTTTTTTTCCTTTTCCATTCTTTCTTTCATCCTTTCCCCCAACCCAGTTTCTGTTTCCTTTTGAAGAGTTTCTTCCTTTTTCACAGTATCTATTGTACTTTTGGATTTTATTCACTCTTTCGGTCTCTCACACTAGGGAGAAACCATGATATTTACACATGCTAGTCTGATTTATTTCACTTATGTGTATGGTCTCAAATTGCATCCATTTTCCTATAAAAACGCCAAGTTTATCCTTCTTTATAGGTGAGTAGTACTACATTGTATTAAAATACTACATTTTAAAAATTTATTCCTTGGCATTCGGATTGTTTCCAAAATTTAGCTGTTAAAAATTTTGCTGCTATAAATATGGGTGCACATTTATCACTGTGGTATAATGTTTTTTAATTTTTCTGGGAAAATACCCAGAAGGGGAATATCTGGATTGAATGGGACCTCTAATGCTACTTTTTAAGAAATCTCCACACTGATTTCCACAGTGGTCATACTAGTCTACACTCCCACAAACAGTGGAGAAGTGTTCCTTTTTCTTCACAACCCCACTAGTATTTGTTACTAGTTGATTTCTTGATGACAGATATTCTTTCTGGGGTGAGATAGAATCTCAGTATTGTTTTAATTTGCATCAATTGAATGACCAATGATGTTGAGCATTTTTTCATGTATTTATTTGCCATTTGTATTTCTTCATCTGAGAAGTGTGTATCGATGTCAGATGCTCATTTGTGGATGGGGTCTTTGAGTTAGGGGGAAGAATCTGATTCTTTTCAGTTCTTTATCCATTCCAGATAGAAGTTCTTTGTCATAGGATAGTTGGATAATTTTTTTTTTCCCATTCTGTTAACTGTCTTTTCGGTCTGCTGATGATTTCTTTTGGTGCGCAAAAGCTTTTTAGTGAGATAAACTCCCAGTTGTTGATTCTTTGCAGTATTTCCTGTACAGTTTGGTTTTGTTCATGCAGTCTCTGCCTCCATCTGTGTAGATTTATACCTACTTTCTCTTCCAGTAAACTTGGTGTTTCTGCTTTATTATTTAGACTTTAGTTTAGTGCGTGGTGATAGACATGAGTCTAGTTTTAATCTTTGGCATGAGGAAAACCCATTTTTCCAGAATCATTTACTAAAGAAGCTGTCTTTCTTCCAGTGGATATGTTTGGCCCCTTTGTCAAAGATAAGTTGGTTAAATGTGCTTGAAGTTGTTTCTGCATCTTCTAATTCCACTGATCCCAGGTCTATATTTTTGTAGTACCATGCTGATTTTATTACAGTAGCTTTGTAGTATCATTTAAAATCAGAGATTGTGATGTCTCCTGGTTTGCTTTTGTTGCTCAGAATTGCTTTTGCTATTCTAGGCCAGAGTTCACATTCTTTAAGGAAGCAGATGGTACTTCTTTGGAGGTAGATCACAGAATAGTCTACAAATCCTGCTTAAATAAGTATAAAAGAATTGAACTTATCTCATGTTTACTCATAGCAGTGTACAATAAAAATAGAAACAGAAGAAATCTCACAGAAGGCAGAAGAACCTAGAAAAGAACCTAGAAAAGAACACACTTCTAAGCAACCAAGGGGTAGGGAGAATTCAGAACTATTTAAACATTTTTGAAAGTTAAAAAAATGCCAGTACAATTGAATAAAACCTCTAGGACACTAGGAAAGCAATCTTAAGAAAGAAATTTATTGAAATCAATGCTCACATTAGGAAAACAATAAGGTGAAATAAATAACATCATAAAGAAACTTAAGATTCTTGAGAAACAACAATCTGGGCCCAAACTGAAATTGAGGAGACAAATTATTAATATTAGCATGGAAATCAATTAAATATAAAGAAAAAAATGAGAAATCAATTAATCAGAGTTGTTCTTTGAAAAAATAAAGAAAATTGGTAAGCCCTTAGCCAACCTCACCAAGAGAAAGAGAGAAAACACAATGGTATCCATTGCTGATTCCATATCATCATGCTGTGAAATCCAGTAATGCCATTATTCTTTGTTCAGAGTGGTTTTAGTCTGTTTTGTATTGTTTAATTTCAACATACATGAAGGTATGGACAGCTAATTTGAAAAGAACAGGAGCCATTGTTGATCTTCCTGTTGTCTGGTTTTGAAGGCCTGTAATGCATTCATTACTCTGTTCTGATCAGTTTTATACTATTTTGTTTTGTATAAATTCACTGTGTGTGAAGATATGGACAACTATTTAGAAGTAAACAAGAGACAATATGATAGCCAGTGATTATCTCCTGTTTTGCTTTGAAATCTGTGTCTCTTACATTGTTTTCTACTGATCTGCTTTGTTCTGTTTTGTTATGTTTATTATTACCCTTTTTAAAATTAAAAAAAAAATGAAAAACTTGATATCACAGCAGTGTTAAAATCCAAATGATAGCAGCAACTTTAAAATATTTTATTTCAAAAAATTGGCAAATTTGAAGAAATAGGCAGATATCTAGAGTCGTATAAACTACCAAATATAACCTCCCAAAAATATGATGAACAACCCCATCATCATATTAATGAAGAATCTACCAACTAAAAAAGTATCTGGACCTGATTGATTCATATTTCAATTCTACAAAATCTTAAGGGTGCTATATCACTAGCACTCCTCAAGCACTTCAAAGGAATTGAAAGGATGGAGCAGGCCCAAACAAATTTATGGAAGCCAGTATCACCCTGATTTAAAAATCAGATAAAGAGCTAACTAAAACAGGCACTGTCATTTAAGCAAAAATTCTAAACAAGATATTAGTGAATAGAATACAGCAAATCATAGAAAGATCATACATCAAAATCAAGAAGGTTTCATCCCAGAGAAGCAAAGATGGTTCAATATATGTAGATCAATCAATGTAATACACTACATAAATAGATACCGATAAAGCTTTTGACAAAATCTAACACCACTTCATGATAAACAATATTCTGAAAAAAACAGTAATAGAAGGATCACACTTGAATTTGATAAAAGCTCTTTATGAGCTTAATATTGTTTATGACAAACCAACAGTGAGTATAATATTAAACAGGCAAAAAAACCTTCTCACTAAATGAGGAGCATAACAAGAATGCCTGCCAACACCACTTCTATTTTATTCCACAGAGAACAATCAGGAAAGAAAAAGAAATAAAAGGAATGCATATAGGAAACTCAAACTATCATTATTTGAATTTGACATGGTACTATACATGAAAGACTCACTGAACTACATCAAACCACTCTTAGAATTAATCAACTTCAGAAAACAGCAAAATACAAAATCAATGCATAAAAAATCAGCATTTGGACACACTCATAAAGAGTTCGATAAGATGGAGATTATGAAAAAAACTATTCACCATAACTTCAAGAAAAATGAAATACCTGAGAATGAACCTAACCAAGGAAGTTAAAAATTTTTATGAAGAAAACCACAGGAGCCTGAAAATGGAGACTGAAGAGAATATCAGAAAATGGAAAGATATTCCCTGTTCCCGGATAAGCAAAATCAATATTATCAAAATGACCCCCCCAATTGTCACACAGATTCTTTCCAGTTCCAATCAAAATGCCAAAAATGTATTTCACAGATCTAGAGAAAGCAGTCTTAAAATTCATTTTGACCCGGAAGAGAGCAAAAATAGCAAAAGAAATACTGGCCTCTAAAGAGAGCAAAGCAAGAGACATTACAATACCAGCCTTCAACCAACACCTCCAAGCAATAGTGAGAAAAACAGCATGATTCCAAAACAAAAACAAATATGTGAATCAATGTAACAAAATAGAGGCTACACAAATATTTCCAGAAAGAGACAGCTATTTGATCTTTTACAGGCTAGTCAAAAGTATACGTTTATTAGAGGACATATATTCTATTCAGCAAATGGTGATGTGAATACTGCAAAACTGTTACTGGATTGAAACTAGATGTATATCTCTATCTACTGAATTAAATAACAATTGATAAATATATAATCATTAAAACAGAAACATTGAGCCTACTGGAAGACAAAATAGGTAAAACACTGGAAAAAATAAAAGTAGGAGCGGAATTTCTAAACAGAACTTCAGGTGCCCAAGATATAAACACAAGAATCAACAAATGGCCTATAACTGTTAGAGTTTTCTGGCACCATAAAGAAGCAAAAAAGTATAAAATGACAGGTTTATTGAGGACGTGGAAAGCCCATGGTAGTTGGGCTGTCTCCTTCGACTGGATACAGAGAGGCAGAGGGTTATATGACCTCTGATTGAAGTGGCGCATGGAGCGGATATTGATGACGTGTGAGGGACCGATTTGAATTCTCTGCGCATGCAAACAGGAAGGGGAGTTGCAAATAGGGCTGAAGAAGAAGCTGGAAGTGATAAGTTTTCCCATTTTGGCCTTCTGCTACGTTAGACCACCATCATAACTGTACAGTCCTTTATACTAGGGCCAGAACCTTTCAATTACAAAACTAAAACTACTGCTTACAAAAGCATCAACTAGTACATCTAACAGACAACCCATAGAATGGAAAAATTTTGTCAGTTTCATCTCAGACAGAGTACTATATGTATAATATATAAAGAACTCAAAACCTAGACCACCTAAAAGAAATGACTCAATCAAGAATTGGACAAGCAAAATGAACAGACACTTCACATAGTAAGAAGTTCAAATGAGCAACAAATACATAAAAATATGTTCAACATCTCTGTCCATTAGAGAAATGCAAACTAAAGCAATGCTCAGATTCTTCCTTACTTCAGAAAGGATGGCAATAATCAAGAAATTTAAAAATAACAAATGCTGGTGAGGCTGAGGTGATAAGGGAGCATTCTGAAATGGCTGGTGGGAAGGTAAATTTGTACGACCACAAATTTATGATGATTTTGTGAAAATCATCATAGAGATTTCTGAAAGAATTAAAATTAGAAATTGTGTATGGCCCAGGTATCCCCCTTCTAAGACTCTTCCATAAAGAGCTTAAGACATCATACTACAGCAGGATATGCATACTAATGTTCATAGTAGCACAATTTATGACATCTGAATCCTAGAAGTAGCCCTTTAAAATGATTGGTTAAAGAAAATGTAACATTTATATATAATATAATCCTACTTAATCATAATGACAAATTAGAAACATTTGTAAGAAAATGGATGTGCCTGGAATATATAATATTTAATGAAATAAACAAAGACACACATTTTTAAATACTGTATATCACTTAAGGAATGCAAAGGACAAACATAAAGACCATTAAAGGATCAATAGAAAGTGACAGGTGGATGGATCTTTTGCAAATGAGAAGTCCAAGAAACACAGGCTAAGGGATGAGAGGGAGTAGATAGAGAAATAAGTAAAATAAAAATATGTTATGAACAAGAATCTAATAACCGCAATGAATGGAAACATCATATACCATAAAAACACTTAATAGTATCACGAGTGACAATGGGGAAAGAAGAATTATATGAGTCTAATGCTATAAAATGCCATAATTTTTTGATATGGAAGAATGATATGATAAATATTTCCTTGGTGTCTGGGTGAAGTATTGACTGGTGAATAGCAGCATTGTGAAAAAACAGGAACAAGGAACCAGATTTCCTTCTTTTCTTTTTTTTTTTAACCAGAGATGAATTGAAAACTACATTTGAATGATAGATTCTCTAAAGTACTCATGTCAGTGAGAAAGTGTACAAAACAATGGTGAAAATTTTTTAGTTTGAAATAGAGATTTCATACCTCATTAAATATAAAATATATCATCGTCGACGTACTAGTTTATTTCTAAAAGTAATGAGAGTCAACGTCAATGATCAAGTCAGCTCAACTCCAAGCAGGCCCGTCACCTAACAGCATGTCAGCTGCAGTGCTACCCTGGCCAGTCACCTTGAAAAGTCTCAACACTGAGCTCCTGAGGCTTTGGGGGTATATTTTCTTTCTAAATGGAAATATTCACTCTGGCTTCCCAGAGATTCATGTGCAGCTCCTTATGCATAACAAATTCAGTCCATCTCTAAGACTTGCCAATTTTTAACAATTCCAACATTGCTGAAACATCTGAATCCAATGTCTCCTTTGAGACTCAAGGCAATCTCCTACCTGTGAGGTCTTACAAAACAAAGAAAAGAAAAGAAAGTAAAAAATTCCAACACACAGTGGTACAGGGAAAACTTTTCCATTAAAATGAGATAATCAGGGTGATAAAAAGGTATTGGACTAAAGCAAGACTAAAACTAAACAGAACAAACATTAAATGCAGTAGCTTTCTGTCCACAGTGTGGACAAATGTGGCAAGATATAAAATCTAAACAGGTCTGTCGTTCCCAGACCTGTGACGCTGCCAGCTGCAGCTCTTACAGCTCCCCCCTCTGGTGACTTCACTCACCCTCCAGTTTTCCTCAGCAGTTCTTCCCTGTTTCCGGGAACCCCAGCATCCTGGGGTCTGCACTATAGCTTCGCTTTCACGGCTCCCGGGGCACACTGCCTGACTGCAAGGCCTTCTTCTGTAATCCCGGTCAAAAGCCCTCTGACTCTCAAAATCTTGACTTGTGTGTTGCTGGTAAACCCAGAAATACATGAGTAACAATAGCGTTGACCAAAAGTGTAAGCAGCAGCCAATCCCCTTGAAACATGGCTGCAGCAGTCCCTGAGGATCAGACAGCTGAACTGTGAGAAACTCTTTCCTAGTTCAACCTTGAAGAGTTACACTGCCTGGAGCTCGCTTCACAAAGTAGTCCTTCGATTTTTCCACCTTTCAGCTTCTGAAATGTTCTTGCAGATTCCTGAGATAAGTCAAGGCACGTTTCCTACTGTGATGATGCAGTGTATTTGTCTTTTTAAAAATGTGAATCATTTTAGTAATTAAGACTTTCTCAACATGAACTTTATGAATTTCAACTTTACAATCATTTTCAGGGGCTGCGGGTTTAGCTCAGCAATACAAGAGTGCACCTGGTAAGTGTGAGGTCATGAGTTTGAGGCCCTGTCACAGAAAGAAGAAAGAAAGAAAGAAGAAAGAAGAAAGAAAAAAGAAAGAAAGAAAGAAAGAAAGAAAGAAAGAAAGAAAGAAAGAAAGAAAGAGGAAGGAAGATTGCTGTTTACAGACACTTCTTTTTTCAATGCACCAAGCAGTGTTTTCAGATTTTTGTGTTGTTTTTCTGGTCCTGATTCTCATGTAGCTCCAGCTAAAATCACATTAAGTACTTATGCTTTTGGGCCACCTTGAAATATCTTCCCTCAGAGTAATCTATATCACTTAAAAGCAGTCTACTGTAAATTCTCAGGACACAAGCAAAATGCAAGTAACTTTTTTCCAGGCTATAATACACAGGACATCTAGTTCAACTGACAGTTGAATTCTTATTTTCACATGAATCCGCTTAAACCTGGCTATTTCTCTCTGCATGTCTGTCGGTAAGCCATAACAGATGTTTATTGAATAGTGAATACAGTAATATGAAGATCACTTTATGTTATTTTAGTTACGTTTTATTAGGCTTCTGTGCTTTTGTCTTATATGTGTCAAGGTTATAAATTTATCTATCTAAAATTCAAAACTTGTAACTCCACAGATTACAAATCATTTTCATTCTTCAAACAAAATACCTTAAACATTTTTAATACCTCTTTCTCTTATTAAAGATAAAATAAGTTATTAATGAAATACTAATGCTATAGGTACTAATTTATGAAGGTACTTATTTTTGAGAAAGGAAGTGTTAGCCTGCTACTTGAGAGGTAAATGTGACTGTGCCCCACGCAAGGGCGATGGAGACACTGCCATGAAGAAGAAGTTTATTTGGGCAAGGAAGGGTTCATCTCAGGGACAGAGAGCGACCCCGAGGGGAGGACGTCAGGGGCTTCTACACATGAAAATCACTCAGGGGGCAATGGGCTCGTGGGCCAGCACAGCCGTACCTTCACAGGGAAGGCGTGACAGGTCCATTTTGGGGCGGAGCTGTGAAAGCTAGGATCATCTCGGTGGGCACTGTGGTTCTTGGGAAAGTACGCAGGTGTTCTTGTGGTCGGTGCTGCCAACTCTCTGTAGCTGGCTTTTGTTTTTCTGCTTCTGTTTTTCTGCTTCTGTGAAAACTTGCGGAAGTAGCAGGGCTGTACCCTGCAACCCCTCCTCCCAGACGGCCGATTCCCTTCCACTAGTGACTTCTAAATATAAAATCTATGCAGAGTAAGTTGGAACTAGACAAGAAGATCTATATTTAAGATTGAAATCATGGTTCATAATAAGGGCATATGCCAAAAACATATAAAACTATGGTTCAGACTCAAGATGCATACACATATGACATATATATATATATATATATATCCATTAAATAAAAAGTCTCTTCTCTCTCCAACTCTCTGTTATATTGTATTGTCATAATGCTGAATAGTGATAAATGCATATAAAGTTTTCAAAAAAGTAATGGTAATTGTTTCAAAATGTTTTATATCATCAAGGTGTGTAATTATTTAAGAATTAGTGATCCTGGGATTGACTTCCAGTTTTGAGAATAAAAAATAAATAAATGAACAATAAATTAATTATAAAAATAAAGAAACAATGATAGAAAGCAATGATGTAAGTATGAGAACAATCATGTTCAGGTAAATCTTATTAACAAAGTAGATAGGTAGATAGATAGATAGATAGATAGATAAAGATGAAGATAAAGCTAAGAATGATAACAGGTAACTGTAATGCGCCATGGGGCCTTGATACTGGAAATAGCATATTGACTACTATAGTGCACATATTGAATTCAAAGGCACACAGCTGTGGACGTTCATGAAAGCAAATTACAGGTTTTTTTTTTTTTCCTTTAGTAAATTTTCCCTTTGCTTCTGGGTTCTCATTACCATAGGATGGTTTTATTCTGCTATAGTAGCATCATTTTTCTTTTCATCGGTCACATTACCCTGTGTCATTCTGTATGAAAATCTTTATGATACCTCTTTTTCACCAGACCCCCAAATTCTATGAGGGATAATGGTAGCACATCCCCACTAGTGTGAGAGGATATTTGTTACTTGTACCTAGTCGAGTCTATGCACGCCTCACTAACGGGGTGATAGCCTGTCCTTGGCTTCCATCCTTTCCTATCAGGCGTCCGCTATGCTGCTGAGTAGTTAATTCTTTCACTGGCCTCATGTCCTCTTGTTTTCCTTTTTCATTAGTGACGTAGAAGAAGGTTTTAATTCTAAATCGGTGTTGTACACCAGATAAACAAGGCACATCTCTTATCTCCTAGACATATTCTTCTTCTTTCCACAAACTGTCAAAAATGGCGAGAAGCATCACAGGCTGTTCTCCAATTAAGATAAAGCATTCTTATATGTTTAAACTTCACTTTTTCCTATTTTTCCTGTTTCAGTAACCATCAATTATAGTCTTTGCAGTCAGAAAGGCCCTCATATACCATGGCAATGTAACTGTTAACCAGAGTTTAAAGATCTTCACTTAGTAGAAAGTTCTTATGTGCAATAAAATCTCCAGAGCAAATGCTCTACTCACTAGAAAATGCTCTCATTATCTCTTAATTAAAGAACAGAATGTGGCCTATGCTTTGTTGATATTTATTTTTTAAAGTTATTTTTTTCCTAAATCAGTTCCAAGCATAGAAGGTCACTATCTGCTCATTTTGACTGCATCCAATCATACTGCTTGTCTGCTGAAATTAAGATAGGATGAAAATTTGGGATAGGATGGATCCCTTGTTTTCCCTCAAGGTGATGCTCAGTTAGTTGCAATTATGCTGCAACTTGTAAATGTGTATCAGCTGAAGAGACTGTAAGTCTGACCGACAGTGCTGAGTGGCAGGGTATAGAAGGTGCACTCGGCCTCTCCAGCCTACGGTAATAGAGTGAGGCCGTCAGACAGGGTTTTCAGAGAGAAATAATATGGTTAGGGTTCCCACGGTGGGTGGTCACTGACAAAATATTTCTTAGCAAAACCAGGACAGTAACTTCTTGATATTTATGCCAATCAACCTATGTAGAAGGAAAATAATTAAGTAGGTTTAATATATATATTATCTATAATATATATTATATATTTCTCCTATAATTGTTTAAAACAGTAGCTTTTATCATCCATTTATCTCTGGCAGACCTCTGACCAGTTACTAAAAAGCTCATCTCAGACATAAATATATAGTACAATCTAAAATAATATTTCATTAGATTAAATATTTCATCTTTTTTCATTAGGCATGATAATGATCATGTTTAAGAAAACTCCATTGGGATAAGTGATATGGCTTATGTTTTTTATCCTCATGGTATCTCAGATTTCCTCAAAGCACAGATGTCATGAGGTTTGGGTAGCAATAAAAAGGAGGACTCGGAATGCATTCCACAGGAAGATCAATTACAACATGATGTGGATATTTTCTGTAACACAAGTGCCAATTTTTTTGAAACAAAATTTGATAAAGAATGTGTAAGCAGTTAATTCAACTATCAATCTTCTATGCCAAGGAAGACATTAGCCAGTGTTTCCAAGTAAAGTTACAGAAAAAATAATTCCCCACAAGAATAAAATGGACATTACATGTGGGTGGTGACGTGATTTTTCAATCCCAGCTCTCTAGGACACTGAAACCAGAGACTTGCAAGTTCCATACCCAATTTAGGCTACTTAGTGACTTAGTGAGACGTTAACCCTGCTTAAAGTAAGGATAGACTGGACTTACTTTAGCTGGTATATGTAGTAACAACTGTGGTTTAATCTAGTATGTAGTGCAAATCCCATTTCTATTTGAGCAACACACTTTCTATGAGTCAAATTCTAATGTATCAGTTTTATTATTTGCTTTTAATATCCAGGTCAATGTATGTGATGAGTAGGATTGTGCTCCCCAAAAGATGGTTGGAAGTCCTAATCCACAGTCTCTGTGACTGTAATCCGGTTATAGAATGGAGTCATTAAAAGTGCACCAATTTCATTCAAAGTAAAGCCATTATCAAATCAAAAGTCCCCTTCACGAAATTTGGACACACATACTGGAAAATAGCAATGTGAAGATAGGGGAACAGATTAAATTATTCTGTCACAAACCAAGAAGTGCTATACGATTTCAGATCCTGAGAAAGAAAGAAGATACCCTCGCTGAGAGGCTCACAGGAAGGACGGCTCTGTTCCCATCTGGATTGCATATTTCTAATCACTTAAACTGCAGAAGGACACATGACTGTTGTTGTAAGTCTTTCAGGCTGTGGTGCTTTGCTAAACTATTTCTGGGGAAGGTTATATAGCATGAATGAAATAATTCTTACTACAGGGAGTGATGGATAGATACCCTGAGAAAATATTTCATTTATTTTACTTACATCTATAAAGATCTACAAATGATTTTAAAATAACAATTACAAAATACTAAAAATGGAATTTAGTTCTATCATGTCATGTTAGCTCTGGAGGTAGGTATTATTAATCTCATTTTAAAAGTAAAGCAAAATACAGAGGAAAGAGAGAGACAGAGATTTTCATTCTGTTTCTCTGTAAGTATTCACAAAATACCTGGTGAATGTAATCTTTCAGTTCTGTAAGCTTTCAGAGTTGTTGGTCAGACAAATCACCAAGGGCATGAATCACTTAAGAAACATTGCAAGGCAATGTATGATTAAATTCCAAAATGGAGTCTTCTTTTGAAGGTGATTGGACAATGCATCATGATTTTACATGGAGATACAATAATACCTGTTACATAATTGAAGCTATAGAACTAGTGAAGGGTTTTGTATGAGATCTTTACTACGAAATATTGTATAGCTGAAAATAAGGCTACTTAATATCATTTTAACTGCAAACAGATACAAATTGCCACTGTGTGACAAAGTATAGAAAATAAATCTCATAAACATGTTTTGTTTGCTTTGCATTTGGCATTTAGAGAAAATACCAATATATAGCACTCAGCGTGAGCATCAGCCATCTCATTCTGTCATTTACGTTGTGAGGGTCGAGACGCCCGCCACGTGAAGGAAGACACCAACAGACGCCTTCTCATGCAATAAGCATGGGGTCTTTATTATCCAAGCATGCGTGGGGCTCACTGAACACGCAGGAACAGAGAGCCCCGAGCTGAGTATGGGCGGGGTTTTTAAGCTATTGAACAAAGGGAGGCGGAGACGGTGCAAACGTGGGTACAGAAGCAGATGGCATTGGTTAGTTTGAATGACATTCCTGTATTCATTGGGGAGAGTATCCATAGGGTGAGGGTCCGGGACCGGGGTAGTGGACGCTACCTAATAAGGGCAGTAGATGCTCTGGAAAGGCTCAAGTTGTAAATTCCTTAGTCATGGGGGGGTGGTTTCCATCTCGTGACCCAGTTACTTTGTCCCATCCTTAGGCAACTTTAGATTTCAACAGGCCGTGTACAAACAGTTTAAATAGTACAAATCATATATTACTAACAGGATATATTTCCTTTAAAACGTCATGTAAGGCATTTTCTCTTTTCTTAAATAAATTACATTTCCTCCCCATGACTGCACTTTAACAACCACCTTACTCTGGTAATCCCCAGAGAAAATGTAGTTCATTTGTATCATTGATCAAATATATATGATTTTAGTGTATATTTCCTATTAGCATTGGAAGTTCTATATTTTCAACAATAAACATTCTGAGGCAACTTCTATGTTAAACAAATTTCCCTAACTGTATGTGTTTGTGAGATAAATTTTCTATGAAGAGGTTATTCAAAGAAAATCAATTATTAAGTATGAAATTGTAATAGTTGTGATTTTATTAATAGCAAAATGTCAATATAAAGATAATAATTGTTTTGCTCTGTATTTCTCAGGTGTCTGTTAGGATTAGGTTTTTTTCACAAGTGTTTGCTACAAATGAAACAAAACAGTAACTCACGTAGTATCTTTCAATGATGCTTAGACTTGTCTTGTTTTTAGCTCCCACCATCTCGGCATCTTCTTCACTTCAGTCATAAGTGTTTTCATTATTTCTACTATAGAAACAATTTTTTCTTGTGGTAAGTTTTCTACTCATGGTATCTCTCAGTGCAAGCAGTGTTCCCCACCAAGCTTAGCTCTCCAGGTGCCTCTGCGCACTACCCCATAGGGTGTGGTGTTTACTGTAAAGGTCACCCTGAAGGTGGGGCATGGGAAGATTTTGTTATCATCTTTTTTTTTTGGTTGTAATATCTTAAGGTATGACAGACACTGAGGTATATACTGAATAATTTGAGAAGACATCTCATAAGCAATTTCTTAGTTTCAAAGGGCTGTTATTTTCCTATTTTACTTTTTCAACACAATTAGCTCCCTAAAATTTCCCCAAACTCCCAAGCAGATTCCTCATTCATCATGTTGATCAAATATAAATTCCAAGAGATCTACTTGGTCCTCATAGTTTCTCATTCTTTCCCTGTATCTCCAGACAAAAAAAATGTGTATTTCAGAAATGTTATCAATTTGACTTATAACATTCTTCAGTTCTACAGGTGTAGCTACTAACCTAAAACATCATAATCTGTTAAGATTTCAAAACATTCTGAAAGATCATTGAACTAAACTTCCTATAATTTATTTTCCTTATAACCTTTGGAGTTTTGTCACTATAGTATTAGGATAGGTGTTATATTCAGATGGTTAAATTTCAACGGCTTCAATCTGAATTTAAAAAATTCTTTAAACACTTATTTCCCTGTCACCTAGAGAGACAAACAGTCACAAATGTTAGTTTTTTACATTTAAAATGGTTTCATAATTTACATAAATTCCATAAATTGTGCAATAATCCCAATCTGAAACTTGTCCTTTTTAAATAAATAACACACAATGGTGATACTTTCATATCAGAATTTAATAAAACTTTAGTATATTAAAGTAGAATATTCCATTAAAGTAGAATATTCTGTTAAAATAATAGACTAAATTATTAAAAAAAGTTCCTGATTAATAAATGTAGCTGTCTTCCAATTTTTGACATTTCAAATCATGCTTTATAGTTACACATGTTAACTTTCACACGTAATGACTATAAAATTCTGGATCAGGGAGTATATGCCAGACTATATATATGTTTTCAGCAATAGCACATGATACCAAATCCAGAAACTTGTAGAAATTTTCAGATTCATTACTGATATACAAGAAATTACATTTTTGATACTCTAAATTCAGGGTGAATAGTATATATGCTGTTAGGTTAAAAGTGTGCTGTTAAAAACTATGTCTCTATTACATTTAATTATATTTTATGCTGGTAATTGAACTCAGGATATTGTGCCTGCCAGGCAAGTGCTTATGACACTAATATATAACCCAGGGCCCTATTTAATGTTACATGACTCTTCTCATGAAGTGCTGCTTGTGCCTTATCCAAGAAGTGAGGAATGAAGAGTCTAATAAACTGTAATTCGCTTTTCTTAATGGTGTAGCAGCAGGTTGTTACATCCAAGGAGAATGAAGTAAGAAAACTGTGATCTTGAGGGCAGCGTAGGCATCTTAGCAGGCTAACAAGTCTCTGCTGCAAAATAAAATAAATAATACATACATCTATAAACACCAAAAGAAGCAAGGAGCTCAGTGCAAATGCCCTGGATCATTCCTCCCCATGGGAGGGGCATGTAATGTGAGAAACCCAGGTATTACTCACTAGTTTAAGAAGTTAAAACATTTTTAGGACAAATTGGAAATGCCACTTAGAGATTTGGGTGTGTACTGTGACTACATAATGTTACATAACTTGTGCAAGCAAACGTTCTGACAGAAGAGAATTCAGTAAATAACAAGAGGAGTTGATTACAGGAAGTCATGCACAGAAGGAATAGTATACACAAGCAGCAAAATATCTAAAATGTTAATTAAGATTGACAATGCGAGGAGTGTTGGGTTTGGAAGAGAAAAGGAAGGATATTTCTACAGGTTTTTAAGAAACTTTAGGTACTGCAATACATTCACTTCAGACTTGCAGGTCCCCAAGCTCAGACAATAATTTTATAAGTCACCTAGTTAATGATGCTGTGTGAAAATTGTAAGCACTAGTTCGGATATCAAAATAGTGGATAAAACACGATTAATTCCTATAATTCCAAATACTCATCACAAAATCTTACCAAGCATGAAGTAACTACTTAGAAATTCCTGAAGAAAAATCATGAGAAATCAAAACAAAACTGTTATCTCAGGAACAAATAGTCTGAAAGTGGAAGAAACATCGCTACCATGTAGGGCAACCCAGCATTTTTCAGAATTCAATAACATATCATAACTGTACAGTTCAACCCCTCTTACCTCTAAGGTTAGTTAAAATCTACTGTTATTTTACTATTAAGAAAAACACAATATACTTTCATATTTGCAACTGTTTTTCTATATCAGGATTTGTTATAGTTCCTAAATTTTGAAATAATATACTCTTATAGTATTAGATTTTGTGAAAGTAAACTATCAATGTTTATGACTTCATTGCCTAATAGGGAAAGCTTACAATCAGAATAAAAAGGAATTTGTTTAGTTTGAATTACTAGAATTTAATAAGGACATTCTAAACAGTAAAATTTTATTTTATTTTTTTAATTTTATTTAAAAACAAAACAAAACAAAATAGAAAAAGGGGTAGCAACAATCCAAGATTCCAAGGGGAAAAAAAAGAAAAGAACAAAAAATACTGAAAGTCATTACTTGATAACTTACATACTGTCATCTTGGATATAGTTGTTCAAGTTACAAAGTTAAAACGTACAAAATACACATTCAAGCAATGAGACTAAACAGTAAAATTTTAATGAATCAAATAGTAACAAGCCACTAAAGAAGAAAACATTGTTTTAGAATAGTCAAACTACTTCTTCAATCTTGTCAATTTAATAGTCATTGGAAATAAGTGTGTTCAATTTATAATTGTGTCAATGTGATTGGCAAAACAGAAAAACATTCATAAAATTCATTTCAAATATAAACATTTCTAAATACTATTGCCTTATAAGTGGAACCTAATTAATGATTGAGTATCTATAGATTTATAAATATACAAATAACCCTTGAAACCTCATATCTCATCAAAATATCTTCCAAGGGAGTAGACGCAGATTATTATAAAACATCTTCAATAATAATGATAAATCATTGACTAAGTTTGCATTTGCAAATTTCTTATGATATCATTGTCATAAATTTAAAATTACATATTATAATTCACCTAAAGGCAAAACTAACTCTTCCCCCCAAAATGAGTGTATTTAAAATATATTCTTATTAAAATTTGTTGTAAGATTTTTATTTGAAAGTAACAAATACAGGAAAGTAAATACTTATTTTACCAAATATCTAAACATCTTTCAGGAACAAACAGCATATTGATCTGTACTTAATTTAGAAAGTTAAGTAAAGGAAATAAAGGCTCTCAGATAAGATTTATAGTTTAATTCTCATTTTTAATACATTTGTATCTCATATTTGACATTACATACATTTGTAATGTTTTATTTCATTCTGTTTTAAAAATTTTGTATGAAGATGATTCTCTAAAGTCATAATAGAAAAAAAATTTGTATGAGAAAGAAACAAAATTACAATAACAAGATAGTGATACCTTCTTTTCCATTTCTCATCACGGGCTTAGAAAGATAATAAGTAATATTTTAAGTAAATTAAAATAGAATTTGCTTTTTAGCGTATCTCATAAATGCCAAACAATGAAATGATTTAGTTTTCAAAGTTATTATATCCCAATTGATCTTCCAGGCAATGGTCTTATTATCTGATTATGAAGATATGCACATTTATCAAAAGCTAGAACCATCTGTCTCGATTCTATTTGATTTCATTATATATTCATCATTTAGACAGCCAGCTTATGACATAAGCCTCTACCAACGAGTAATTCTATACTTATTATCACTTAAGGATCTGTACAGGCAAATATCAGTCAATTCCCATTAGTCTACTTAGAAATTAGTTTTACTTGTGATAGGCCATTGACTAGCCAGTCATCACTAATTTATGCAAGGAAAAATTCCCTGAAATTCCTTTAAAGAAACTTAAATTATCTATCTCTTTTGGAAAGGCATCAATGTTTAGAATTATAAATTGTTGACTAGAGAGAAAAATAGTTCAATATCACATATTTAAAATTTTAATTTTTTAGTTATAGAGTATAAAAACAAAGAAATAATTATTTATAATTTAAAGTAATTTTGATGAGAAGCATCACTGATAAACTGCATAATCCTGGGGAATATATCAATCCTTTTTTTTGTTTTAGTAGCTGACACTTTTGCTTAGTGAGTTTACAATAGAAAACCAAAGGAGATATTGAATGAGATTTGTTTTTGATCTATTATTTTGGACAAAAGTGAGTGAGAATATGCATAATAACTTGAAAATATTGGAATGAAGACTGAAAATATGGTATATGGTATTCCATAATATTATTTAAACTGATTAGAAAAATATCTCATGTTCCCTCCCAGATAACAGCATGGCAAGTTACAAAGCAGAAACCATGTGTCCTACATATGTCACTTCCCTGTGCCCATCACTATGACCATAGCAACAGACATGCTGTCATCATATATTGTCTGAAGAAAAATATTGATTTCCTAATATGATATTTTCTAATATGCCTATATGTGTGATTAAGGAGCACAATAGCTGATAAAAGTATTTTTAAGCAACAATCTCCTTTTTAAATTTCATGTCAGTTTATACAGAAGAATTCTGTATAACTACTCAGAGATAAATAATGTACAATTGTTTGGTGTGAAACAAGCTTTCTAAACTTAATCCGTCTATGACTAAAAGAAGTACAGAGATTAACTATCACAATTTTAATTGCAATCTCAGCCAAGAAGTTAGCTGAAAGAAGAATTTGGAACCAGTTAAAGGGAGTGGAATGTGGACCAGGGACAGCAGAAGCTACACATTTAACTGAGGGAGCAAAGAGTTATGTTATTTGACATCCAGACATTGTGATGAACTCAAAATTGGCATTAGATGATGTTAGTATTTATAAGCACAATATGCTACAAGGACACAGCAAATATTATGTGCAAAATGGAACTTAATGGGAATCAGATGAGGCATCTGTTTATTAATTCCTTCCTTTCAGAAAATACTCCAAGCCAGAGACTAAATTTATGAGTCACTAGCTCAGATTTTTTCAGTGGTAATGTCTAAATGAAAATATCATATTAGAACAGCAACAACGTAAACTGTAATTTCAAGCTGAAAATGAAACAATGATGCTGACAAGAAGAAATGAAAGTTGCAACAAGAGAAAATCAGAGACTGGAAACCATTTCTCAGGCATGTTTGTATGCAGAAGTAGCTTCCGACATAGAAGTCCTGAGAAAATTTCTTGTAACCTGGAGTAAATCTCTGTGGTTGTTGAGATTAATGAAAAGAATTATCTGGGCTAGGGTCTTATGTTAAATAAAGCCATTACTATTTGCAGAAGAAAAATATAGTACCAGAGGCTCTAAACTTTTAGGACAGTTAGAATAAATATAGAATTCTCCTTCTCCCCCAAAATTTAAACAAAGATACTGAAAAGTGTAATAGGGTGGTTTGAAATTTGCTATTCTGGACACTACTAAAGGTTACCACATCTATTTAAAGGTACGAGCATGCAAATGTTGCCCGTTCATTAGATGATATGGATTACAGAGAAGAATTGTGATTTAGGAGACTGTAAGAGGTTTCTTACGGAAACTAGAAGCATGGTGAATTCCAGGATTTATTTCCTTCTAGCTGAATAAACACCTAGGAAAAATTTCAATTTCCAAGCTTCTAATTCACATCCCCTTCCCTCACATGGATTCTGACTTCCATCTTTCCAGAAAAATGTCTTTGTTGGAATTGCAGTCATTTTGATAGTTAATCTCTGCAACTCTTTAATCATTGAGAGATTAATTTTAGAAAGCTTTTTCCCAAATAGTGCACAGTAGTCATTGCTGTTTATAAACAGATGACACAAGAAAAATGCAGGGAACCAGCAGCATGAAAATAGCATGACAAATGTAAGCCAGTACATACCAGTTATAACCGTCAACGTAAATGACCTCAATTCCACCATCCAAAGAAACAGACTGGCAGAATGGATCAAGAAACAAGATTGAACAATACACTGTATACAAAAAACACATTTAACTAGCAAAATGCATAGAATAAAAGTCAAAGGATGAAAAACAGTATCCCATGCACCAGGAACTGAGGAAACAGCCGGGATTGCTCTTCTGTTCTTGGAATGTGAACTTAATTCAAAGAATGATCAAAACAGATAATGAAGGTCACTACCATACTTGTTAGGGGAAAACTTAGAGAAGAAGAGATACCAATCATAAATATGTATGCACTGAATATGGGAGCATCCAATTATATAAGACCAATAGTAATTGACATGAAAAATCAAGTGAGCCATAACACAATTGTAATGGAGGACCATAGTAATTTTCTATCACAAATAGATAGGTCAACCAGACAAAAAATTAGCAAGTAAATATCAGAATTGAACCAAACCTGCCAGTAGATATCTACAGAGTGTTCCACCTAACAATATCAGAATATACATTCTTCTCAGCTGCACATGACATATTCTCTAAAATAGACCATATAGTTAGCACACAGAGCATGCTTAAGTAAATGTAAAAGAGCTGAACTTTTCCTATGCATATTTTCTGAGCATAGTGCAATGAAATTGGAAATTAATAAAAAAGGAAACCACAAAAACTCCATAAACATATGGAAATCAACATTCTGAACAACAAATGAGTCACAGATGGAATTGAAGAAATTTTAAAAATTCACAATTAAATGAAAAGGCTGCTGCAATATACTAGAACTCTAGTCTCCATTTTGGGAAACTCCTTGAACTATGTACTACGATAAAATAGGTACTATGGCAAACCACACATGTGCAAATGTTTGAAGTTTCTTTAGAAAAGAAGTACATGAAAAGTTTAGGTCTTGGAAAGTTTAGCTGATGAAAAAGTTATCATTAAAAAGAAGATAAGTAGGATGTATCAGTACAGTAGGAAAGATAGCATGAAATCTCAGTAATCAACAAGACCCCACACTGAGCAGACTCTGAAGTGGAAAGTTGTAAACTTTTCATATGAAAAGAACACTGAGACATCAGCACAGGAAAGGCGGTCTACAGAACATGTTCTGTGGGATTTACTTCACACTGCTGAGACATCCAAACATTTATACACTACTGTAACAGTACAGGGACTTAGGGCCTGCATGAGCTGGAGGCAGAGCTTGGAAGGACAGATCAACAGGCTTCTGGGCTAAGAAGTATGCAGAATGCAAGAATTACAGGGTCATGGAGGCTTCCTCCCAAATTTCAGAGGCAGACTCCAGAGGCCAAGCACAGTGCCTTGAGAGAACAATGGTTAAAGCTGTAAGAGTGAAACTGAAGAGGTAGCAGGGATACCAGGAACACAGGTTGTCTATTAAGGGAAGGCACGAGCAGTGAGCACAGCCAGCCCAAGAGGAAAGCTGTGTGGCTTCAGTGGGCACAGCTCTGGAGTGCTGTCTGAGCTTTTCAGAGCTTGTGTCTCACCACCACCAGTCCCCGGTATTAGAGCTGGGACTTCAGGGTCTACTGTTTGTCTGGCTGGGTTTTGGTCTTGCTTTCCTTTGTATCCCACTATTTCTCCTGGTTAGAATGGGAATACTTATTATCTGCAAATTTATGCAGGGAGTTTTTAATATTTGTTTTGATTTCTATAGCGACTCATGACTAAGAATTTGCTTTGAGTCTCAAGGGAAATTTGCTCTTGGATTCTTCAGCATTAATGAAACAGTTAAGACTCAACAACTGAAAATAGAGTGTTTTGGAATCAGAATATCGTTTAGATCTAAAAATTTGCAAAAATATCTCATGTGTTTGGAAAGAGATTAGACTGTGTGGCTGCTATGGTCATTAACAGCTTCATATATTGATTGCTTCTGTAGCTGATTGTGGTTTTAGAGTGTGATATCTGCTTGGAAGTGTAGGTGTTAGCTGGCAGGGTGCATTCTGTTCTTGGCCCCTCTCATGTCTCTTTGTCTTCTCGTGGTCATGAGATGTGTATTTTTTCTCTGTCATTCCTCTGCATAGAACAGCGCCTGCCTTAGAACAGGCTGATGAGGAAAAATAATCTTGAGCCACAATAAACTTCAAAGTTTCAAGTCAGGGTATTTCCTGCCATAGAATGTGGTTAATAGAATTATATTTGTCATAAAGCTAGGTATGTGAAAGATACATAACTAATAAACTACTTTGTATCTATGATACTTCTTAAATGACTACCTTGGGACATATATAAATCTTGTTTGTCTATCTGTAATTGAACTTGACTGAAGCAATTTGGCAACACAATTTGGACTGAAAAATAGGATGCTATTTTATGAATTGCATCTAGCATAAACAAGGACAACTTGGACCAAACTAGCTAAGTGCTGGATTGTTTACCAAGCATTAAATTATCATGTTATCCGTGGGATTTTCAATGATTTTTTGTTTGATTCATTTTTCAGAATTTTAATACCTAGACCATTGTGTGATATTATTTAACTCTCAGTGTCACATTAAATATTAACATATTTGCAAAGAGAAAACTAGAAATGATTTATAAGGTAATTTATAACAAGATTTTATTTGACATCATTCATATCCTCAAAACTTCTAAGCTCTAAAGACATCATTACATCTATATAATAGCAAAAATAACAATATCTTTTAGAAGTTTTCATTAAGTCTATACATTAAAAACTTATTTTCTCCCCATAATTTATTATATTTTATTTTTCTTAGATTATAAGAAATATATGAAAAACTTTACCTTCAAAAGTTTATTTTTTGCCCTTCATCCGCAGGAAACTGCCCTGAGACCTGCATCTGGGCCAGGTCTGTCTGGGCCCGTAGCCCCACCCTTCACCCCCAGGAAATCTCACTGAGACCATCATCGCGGCCTGACTCTGTGGGACCTGAACCTCTGGGACTTGCAGAGTGGCCCAGGCTGTTTGGATTGAAAGTCTGCACAGACCAGCATCTCAGCGTGATGTTTGGGACTGGTAGGCCCGCCCTTCATCCGCAGGGAACTGCCCGGAGATCAGCATCTGGGCCAGGTCTGTCTGGGACCGTAGCCCCACCCTTCACCCCCAGGAAATCTCCCAGAGACCAACATCGTAGCCTGACTCTTTGGGACCTGGAACCTCCCGGACCTGCAGAGAGGTCTGGGTTGTTTGGATTGGGAATATTGTGGAGACTGGCATCTTGGCCAGGTGTGTTTGGGACCGGGAACCTTGCAAAAACCAGCCTTTTGGCCTGACTCTTTGGGAGTTGTAGGCCCACCCCTCACTCACAGGGAACCTCCAGGAGACCTGCCTGGGACAAACCACGGTGGCCTGGCCTGCCTTAGATTCCACCGGCTCCAGGTTGACCACACCCAGCATTCCCTTACAACTAAGGGAGCCAGGAGCCCACAGAGGGGAGTTAGGACCCTGTGAGGAAGCCAAGAGCCTATGGGGGAGCCACTGCCCCTCCAGGAACTGAGTGTGCAAGAGGTAATTCGCCACACATGCAGAGAAAGCTTTGGAACACCGCTCAAAGCAAGCAAATATAGAAAAATGACAAAAGGAAAGACCAAAAGGCAGGCTCAAAGCCCTAGCCCTCCCCAAGAAAGCTTAGAAGCTGTGTACATAGAACAAAAAAGAAGCCATACACCTGAAATGTCTGAAATGATATCAAATGAAATAAATGTGTAAATAGGGAAAGCTATGGAGAAATTCAAATCAGAAATACTTGCCCAGGTAAAAGAAGAATTGATAAAAATAGTGAAAGAAATAGTGCACACATCTAGTGAAAACACAGCTAAAAAATTAGAGCAACAAAGCAAACAGATAGAATCCCTGAATGAACAATATAAGAAACAAACAGAATGAATAAAGCAGATTCAAAGAGATATACAGGAAATCAAAAATTCTATTGAAAGCTATAAAAACTGCCTCAATGAAAGTGAAGATAGAATTTCAGACCTCGAATATAAGATTACAGCCAGTGAGCAGGAAAGACAAGATCTTTGAAAAATAACAAAGAATCAGGAAATAACAATTCAACACCTGCAAGATGATGCAACAAAAATAACATAAGATTAATAGGGATAAATGAAAAAGAAGGGGACAGCCCAACTGATATCAAGAGGATATTTACAGAAGTAATAGCTGAAAACTTCCCAAACATGAGAAAAGAAACAGACATCTGGATAAGTGAAGCATATAGAACCCCAAACAGCCAGAACCAAAATAAAACTACAACTAGACACATAATAATCACCATCCCCGAAATCCAACATAAGGATAGAATACTAAAAACTGTTAGAGAGAAAAGAGGGATCACCTATAAAGGAAAACCTATCAGAATCATGGCAGACTTCTCAACACAATCAATGAAATCAAGAAGAGCATGGAGTGAAGTCTTTCAGATCCTAAAGGAAAACCACTTCCAACCCAGACTGACATACCCTGCAAAACTGTCCTTCAAAATGGATGGAGAAATAAGATACTACTATGACAAAGAACAGTTGAAAAACTTCATGAACACCAAACCAACCCTACAAAGAATACTGAAAGACATTCTAGATACACACGGGAGAAAACCACCAAGCCAGGCAGACAATTAAACAGAATGGAAAGCTAAAGACACAACAGCAGAAAGATAACATGTCAACAATAAACCAATATATAACAGTTACAACCATTAATGTAAATGGCCTCAACTCACCAATC
>PVJX010015031.1:0-43508 GCA_004027295.1 Dolichotis patagonum
GTTTGAATGTCTACTTTACATGTTTTAACTTTGTAAATTGAACAACTATTTCCAAGAAGTCAGTATGTAATTTGTCAAGCAATAATTTCTTAGGTTTTTTTGTTGTTGTTCTTTTCCTTTTTTCCTTGGAATACTGTATTGTTGCTACCCTTTATTCTGTTTTGTTTTGTTTTTTTCTCTTTAAATAAAATTATTTTTTAAAAAATCAAATAGTAGTTTCCGCCTATGTTCCTGCTGCCCATCGCATAAACACCTTGCCAAATTCAGTCAACCTTGACTATGTAGGTCCAGCTGATTTTCTTCTGATAATGCATTGGGCCAATCTGACTATTCCAACTTGCTTCAAAGACTTGGGTTGGGACAAAGTGACCCAGTCAAGAACCCTTTTAACTTTGCTTGCTCCACTTAAACCCCCTCCCCTCATCCCCAGGATATTATGGTAAACAACTCAGGTAAATCTATTTAGAGTTAACTTACCTGAGTAATGTGTAACTTAATTCATGTAACCAATCACGTAATAACCTGCCATCTGACTTGTACTTCCTGTTAGTAAACTGCATTTAAACTAGACTCAAAGCTGGCACCTTACTGGTGATCTGGACTCTGTTATAGTCCCCTACCCAGCTAGTTTAAATCAGTAAAGTCGCCTTCTAGATTCCTTGGTGCAGAGTTTTCCATTTGGTTTGATAATTGATTTTTCTGCAACATTTGGTGCATTGGCCAGGAAGACACCTTGCTGGCCACTGGGGCCACTATGTAGGCCTGCTGGCCACAGCAGGATCCATCCTCCAATCTTTGCACAAGATGGTGTGCCCTCTAAATTTTTCTTGAGTCTCCTTAGCAGTCAGGTGAGGGGGCCTCTGCACAACAGTGGAGACCTTATCAGACCCCAGGAGGCATCAGAATGCGACCAGACTGGACCCTCAGAGAAGGCCTGCCCCGGATTGTGTCCCACAGTTAGCCTGTTTACCTGCTTGTTACCACCCCCACTGTGGGGGAAGAAGGAAGTGATCATCCCTTGACATCTATGTCTGACACCTGTTCCTGATCTAGTTCTTGTCTTAGTCAGAGTAGTCAGCTGCTGGTGCTCTTCCAGTTAGCATTGCCCATGGGCTTGGGAGTGGGAATGTATTAACTTCTATGTGCCTGTGTGTGGATATATGTATATATGTGTACAAAAAAAAAAATACATAAGTTGAAGGTCACCTGAACTCAGCTGAGAACTGAAAAAAGAAAAAGTTGAATCAGTCTGAAAACAAAAGTGATTTTAAAAATGATTTACACTGTAATAGATAAAGATATGAAAAAGCTGCTTAGCTTTAATACACCAGAATATACAGGTGGGGTGATGCAACTAGACTAATAAAAAAAGAAAAAGAAGAAAAAAAACAGAACACTTGAAAAGCCAGCTGGTCTGATGGCTCAGCTATAACAAACATATAGGACCAAGTGACTTAGGCCCAACCATGCATGCCACAATTAGAGGGACAAAACAGGAATTATCTTTTCATTTCAAAGCAAGCAAGGAAACAAGACAGAGTCTAAGCTCTCCTGTTGGCTTTGGGAGCCACAAGGCCAGCCCTTACCTGATGCCTTATAGGAAAAATCAAATTACAAATATTAACTAACTAGTAATTATACTTGTTTTCACTTTGAATTGATGTGCATTAAAGCATTTCTTGCACATTACAAAGTTTTGAATTTACAGGGTTAACTTGCTCTTTACTTTGTTGTTTTAAAATAAAAACACTGATTCAAGGTTACTCAGAGGTCTGCTGGAAGTCAGTCAAGTTTGCTATCTGAGGGGAAAAAAAAGGACACTTTAAAATTCAAGGGGCTGCTGGGGATTTAGCTCAGCGGCATAAGCACCTGCCTTGTAAACACATGGTCATGAGTTCGATCCCCGGCACCGATTAAAAAAAAAGAAAGAAAGAAAAAAAATTCAAGGGGCTACAGTCAAGTCCGTTGTAGAAGGTTACAGTAAATGGGAGAGGAAAATATTTTAAGAAGGCTATAAATATAAATGTAAGAGATATACTTTTGGTATGAGAGGATTCTGTATGATAAGTCTTGCTCTGTTATAGAGATAAAAGGTGAGCTAATGGCAAGACTAGAAAATTTACGTATGTCAAGGAAAGCTTGTGGATGTAATTTATTAAAAGAAAATATATGTATGATCACTTGTTAATTTGGTGGAGCTCAAGTTGTTCCTTCTAAAAACCCCATGAGGCAAATGGTGAATCAAGATATTTCCAGTCAAATACTAGTCTTCTAAAAACTTGTGATATATATGCTGTGTGTTAGTCAATACTAAAATGGACATTTAAAACTGTTTCAAAAATAATGTTGCCATGATTATCATGTTGGAATAAAACCGTATAACTGCTATCTGTTAAATATTCTGCAGGAATTCAACAACTAGGACAACTATGGTTAATAAGAAATAGCAGTCTTTTGCTATACTTCGTATTTCAAAGTGCTTGATATTTAAATAAACTTATAATACTTATACCCACTGTAATACTCATACTGATCTTCTCTTCTAGGTGTTCAACAGCTAAAGTTTAGAGGACAAAACTAAAAAGGTGACTAAGCTAAGAGAAACAAACAAACAAACAAGCCCACAGTTAGTATATTACAGTTTGTTTTCCAGGTAATAGTTCCTGTTCCAGATCTCATTGTTATTCTCTTAAAAAACAGATAATCACTGTGATATGCAGTTGGTTACTATATCTCGCCTACCTGTAAAGCCAGTTCAAGATCTTCAAGCTGCCAAGGCCACTGTGACTGTCCTCACCATTTTGGGCTGTTCTGGTTTCTATATGTTTACTTAGACTGTTAGTGCCTGAGAGGCCAGCTGCCTACCTGTCTAAAACACTGGACTCAGTTTCAAGAAAATGGCCCCCTTGTTTGCAGGTACTTGCTGCACTGGCCCTCTTAATCAAGGAGGCAAACAAATTGACTTTGGGACATTAAGATAAATGGCCCTGGGACAGCTATGAAAACAGCATCCAAAAGCAATGCAAATTCCCAGGGAATGACTGATAGGTGACCTTGGTCTTGTCATGACCACCTATAGCCACCTTCTTGGAAATCTGAAAGCCCTGAAGGATTCTCCCTGACATCATGCAGGGAGAATTCCAAAGGTGAATTCGCGTGGTAAAAACTGTACTCCAAGGCCATTCACACCATGCACTGCTGACTCTCTCACAGGCCACATGGGTTGCATGCATGAAGCAGTACTGGCTACCTGGTGACCATGAGGAAATGGAACAGACTGTCTTGAAATTTAAAAAATATGAGTAATACTCCCTAAACACAGCCCTTCAGTATGGCCCATGCAGAAGCCAGATGGGTCATGGTTGATGACTATGAAGTCTCACCCTGACACTGGCAGTCAGGACCAATTTGTCTTCACCTAGGAGGGCAGGCAATAGACCTTCCAGATGCTGCCACAAGGCTAGTTGCATAGACCAACTTTGTGTCATGGCCTAGTGGCCAAGGACCTGGTCACATTGTTTTGTGTTACTAAGTTCTGACTGTTTTACAGATCTGAAAGGCATCATACACAATTTGAGGCTTTGCTGCCATGAGGTGGGTCATGGCCAAAGACAAGGTCTTTGTTAGGGACATAACCTGGAGCTGGACAGATACAATAGAAACCCCCTGATGGGTTTTGCTCACAGTGATGAAAGGGAGCTGAGAACTAATATTCCTTGATTTAAAAACAGCAGTGTTATATGCTGCTGTGCATGCCAATGAAGAATCATGGGAGAGATATGTGGACTGTTCATCTCAAGACACACAGGCCCCCCATTCTGACATGTTGGGGGACATACCTCCAACAGTGGGCCTCTTCTGCGGCTAACCTGCTGGCTAACAAACTGGCAATGATTTTGGGGCCCAGGATGTACATGGCCAAGAATCTTTCCAGGAGAACAAATTACAGGACTTGACCCCTAGTCCCCATGCAAAAGGTAAAGAGGGCTCTCCAGCTGGTGCTGGATATACTAATGGGTCTAGCTGTGACCCAATCCCATAATGGACGATCACTGTCCACCCCAGTACAAAAGTACATTGGTTTAAAACTGGAATAGGCAGGTTAAGCCAATGGGCAGTATTGTAGACAGTGTGATTGCTATATGTGTACACAGACCGCTGGGTGATCTTTGAGGGGCTGATGCTCTGGCTGCTGACTTGGGCAGCTCAAAAACGATATAGTGCACCAAAAAATGACAGAGATCCAGCCCTGGATTCACCACTGTAGGATTAAGCAGGCTCATCCTGAAAACTGTTGGAAGACCTATCCAGACGGGACATACCCCTTAAAGACCATCCTGAAGAGACAACGCATTCAAAGCCTTGCCCTTGCCACTCCAGAAGCTGGCAGGTCAATGCACGGCTAAAGACTGAATGGACATGGTATACTGGAGTAGCTGTTCTGATTGATTGATGTTGTTACCCTGGTTGGGGTTTGATTCCTTTTCTTGCTAATTTTAATGTTTCCTACAGGACTCTGAGCTGTATCCCCAGAGGTCTAGAAGGTTCCCCACAAAATCCTCTTCAATCTCTTCTACATTGGTATAACTACTGTACCAGCTATTTTGATCTTTTCTCAAGTTACAGATCCAATGTATTGTTATTCCGCTTGGTTTCTGGTTCTGTCTCCTGTTAATCCTAGTGTTTGTTAGCATTCTCTGGTCCACAACTTTGGCAGACTAACAGCCCCACAAAAGGGCTGCCTTTGTCCTGTTACATAAACATAATTCTTGGGATATTTATCATTAGCTGCCTGTACCTGCACCTGATTATATTAACATCTTAGGAGTGTATGGAAATTCAGGATAAGGGGAATTCCAGGTTCAAACTGAAGGTAAAAACCCCAAGACTGCTCTTAATCAAACCACATAGGACCCCTCACAGCCTAAAGCATATCTGTATTTCAACGCATGTCCAACTTAGGCTGATTTTCTAAACAGGGAAAACTACCACCACTCCTCAGGCTGCGGAGGATTAAAATAAGAACAAGAGCACTGTCCAGAATGCTAGCAAACAACAACAAAACATTGTAAGCCCCCCTTTTTTTTATCTGTATTCAGCCCCAAGTGGGATTGTGTCATAGACTGGGGCAGATCCAGATGATCTGTTAGCTCAGCTTCCCTCTAAGCCCAACCTGCTGGAAGGGAACCTGTAATCCCTTACAGTATACTATTCCAGATCTCTCCATCTGAGACTAGTTGTCAGGCTGCTGGATAAAAGTCCAGGTAGACAGATGGTGACAAGACCCGTGGTTAATTTTAAAACACATAAAGGTCTGGATATTTTACACCCCTATTCTGCATTAAGAGTCCTTCCCTAAGACCACTGGTGTTTCTAGTGGCCCCTTCACCTGTTGCAAATCATACAGGGTCCCGGACTACTACATCTAGCTAATGGTACCCATTGGGTCCTTCAAGCTGTAAACCGACTTGTGCAAGGCCTGCTGGCTCTGTGTCCCTCTTTTAGTCCTTTCCTATCGAGTTTTAGTTCTCACTTGCAATTAATTCTGAACTTAATGCAACTAATGCTCCTGACCGCCTGCTTCAGCCCCATCCAGGGGAAACACTGTTTCTTAGGTTCCAGTAAATGCCAGAATGCTTTTGCTGACTATATAGGTGTGTTGATGGTCACTTCAGGTCATCTGGCAACCCCTCTTGAAACCTTATTTGTGCTGATGGGTTACACCAAGTGTTTGAGAGCACCAAAATGAGTATATATGTATTGGTTTTTCTGGTACCTGACCTCTATGTTTATTCAGGGCTCATCAGTCACACAAAAACGTGACCCAACGATATTGCCCCTACTAGCTGGAATAGCAGTATCACAGTCTGACACTCAGTGTAAGTCAACAGCAGTACTCAGTTAAGTGCTCAGATAGCTGGAGATTTTGCCAACATACAAACCTCAATAGACATGCTGCAGGATCAAATAAACTCCTTGGCTGCAGTCATCCTCCAGAATCAAAGAGCCTAGATTGCCTGACAGCACAGTATGGTGGTACCTGCATTTTCCTAGAGGAGGAATGCTGTTATTATAAGTCAGAAATAGTAAGAGAGAACTCTCATCAGTTGTGGGAATGCCTCCAGCATAGGGCTCCAAATCTTATGGGAGGCTCTTCTTAGTGGGATCTTTCAACTTGCTCCCCTCATGGACAGAATCTATTCTCAGACCCTTGATGGCTGGTCTGGCAATTCTTCTAGCCCCTTTGAGTGATCTATAGCCTGACATGCTTCTTGTCTGAACACATGAAAGCTATGCATAATCAACTCCTTTTACAAGTTACTTCCCCTTACCAGCTCCATAGTACTGAAGAGGCCACAGAAACTGAGGCAGAAGATTCTCCTCAGTAGCAAGAGAGGGAGGAATGTAAGGGCACCATTATATATATATACAAGAACATAATTATATAAATAGTAAAACTGCAGGTTTAGAATAGCAAACTTATAGCAACATTTTGGCAAGTTAAAAATCAAATAGTAGCCTCTACCTATGTTCCTGCTGCCTATCACATAAACACCCTACTAAATTCAGTCAGCCTTGACTATCTGGGTCGAGCTGATTTTCTTCTGATAATGCACTGGGCCAATCTGACTATTCCAACTTGCTTCTAGGCCTTTGGTTGGAACCAAGTGACCCAGTCAAGCACACTTTTAATGTTGCTTGCTCCACTTAAACCCCCTCCCCTCATCCCCAGGATATTATGGTAAACAACTCAAGTAAATCTATTTAGAGTTAACTGCCTGACAACATGTGACTTAATTCATGTAACCAATCATGTAATAACCTGCCATCTGCCTTGTACTTCCTGTTAGTAAACTATTTAAACTGGACTCAAAGCTGACACCTTACTGGTGATTTGGACTCTGTCACAGTGCCCTAGCCTAATGGCATAAAACAAATAAAGCTGCCTTCTAGATTCCTTGACGCAAAGTGTTCCATTTGGTTTAATACTGGTTTTTCTGCAACACTACTACCGACTTGCCACTGGCTTACAACTTATACCAAATCATTTTTTTTCTGCCTAGATTGTTTCCTCACTACAAATTAAAGGGAGGGGATCAAATGGGTTTTCATGCATTTCAACTGTAAAGTTCTCCAAAATTATGATAAATGAAAGAGTATGATTAAAGCAAAGAGCACTAAACTGAGAGAAGACAGAGAACAGCCCTGTTTCCAGCACTTCCTTAGACTAGTCAAACTCTCTAGACATCAGACTCACCTGGGTTATGTAAACACAAAAAAGCTAATGAAATGCCAACTGTTTTCCAACTGGACAACACAGAATAGTAGTTAAAAGTTCAGCCTTAAGAGTCAGACCTAGGTTTGAATTTAAACTCTATCACGTATTTAATGGTCGCGTGACCCTGGTAAAATTATCTCTGAGCTTCCGTTTCTTTATTATAGGGGATAAAAATACTACTCCCTCAGGACCGCCCTGAAAATGAAATGTTCCTGTCAGATGGTGTTACTAAATATCAGCTACTATTTAGAAAGTCCCTTGGCATTCCCTAAATTCCTAGCCCTTGAGACGAGCTCCGCCCTCACCTCGTGCGATTTGTTCAACGCCACAAGACCCGCCCCTAGCCGTAAGGTCAGGCCGGACTCTAATGGGACGAGTCAGCTGAGGGTATCAGGTGCCTGGGGGCCCCCAGAAATCCCTGAATGAGAGCCTCTCGCACGTGGACCCCACGCGAACCTCCGGACACCTACAGGCCACTCACCAGCTAGAGCCCAGATTACTAAGAAGACTCGAGTGATGGCGGGGACGGCGGCGGCGCGGGCGTCATGACGTCATGGGGCGGGGCGGCGGCGCAGGCGTAGCGCATCACGGGCGGCCTGGCAGCTGGCGGAGTCGAGGCAGACGCTTCTAGTCGTCCTTCGGGTTCGCGCGTCGGAACCTGCTTTGAGGGCATGAGCAGAGGACAGCTCGCCGAGGCCGCAAGGTGAGTGTGGCTGCGACGTGTCCCCGTCGCTAGCGCCAGCCCCGCGAGGAAGGTTTAACAGGCTGCGTTCGCGGGACGGCTTTCAGGCCCCGCCCCGGATTGTCCTGCTTGTGGCCCGGAAATAACCCGAGTAATGATTCCGTGCCTCTGGGGATTTGCTGCCAGGAATTGGGAAGCCAGGATTCCATGGTTGGCCCCATTATCCTCATTTAGGAACAAATGCCTGTGCTTCTCTGGACTAGTTTCCCTAATGAGTCTTCCCGGCGTCTAGGATTGTAGTTTAGCAGGGAAGACAGATGTAAAAGCATTCTGTGAATTGTTAATATAAGAGGTTGTCTCCATTGCAAACCCAAAGGACTTTGATAGTCGCATGTTATTGATCTTTTATTACAATTTACCATTCCTCAACAAGCCCTGTTCTGGCCTCTCTCCAGTATAGTCTTAATACAAAACGATCTCATGAGATGGGGATAATTCTATCCGTTCTAGTAAGAAAGATAAAACCGAGGTTCCCAGTGAAATGGCTTACTTCATGCATCCACTCACTGTAAATATTACCCTTGAACCAGGCCGTGTAGTGATCTAGATTGTCAAGGGTCAGCGCTCTTGGAGCTCACATTCTAGTGAGAGAAACAAAGTATTGAATAACTCACTGAATTATATAGGAAGAAAAAAGCTGTAATAAAGAATAGCAAGGGGCTCTACTCTGGTGGGGAAACGATGTGTTTGTGGGGAGAGGGTGTTACTTAAAGGAAGTTGTGTGACTTGCTAATGTCTCTTAGTAACTAAGTGCACATGTCAGGATTTGAATACAGGCTTCTTCAGCCCCTGTTCTGCATTCTTCAAATTAAAACATGGTACCTTTTTTGGGAGTATTACATAGCTTTTGGTGTTACCGATATTTTTACATACGAGAAAATCAGAAGTTCCAGTCATTTAAATCAACTCAAATGTCATCTCTCTTCCCTTTCAGTCTAAAATAGTTCAAGTCACGTCACCTTTCTTAATTGCGTTTGCAGCATTTATCACTAATTACATCTTGCTTATTTCTTTTGCTTTTGTTTTGCCTTGCACACCTTCACATGTAAGCATTCTTGTTTGTTCATTGCTGTGACCCCAGTAATTAATTAGAAGGTGCCTGGAAAATTGAAAATCAGTGTTTTTTATTTTTGGGGTTTTTTTGAGTGAATGATCTGTAGGAGTTAGCAATTTGTAGTTGCTTGACACACATTACTAAACAGATGAAAGATGTGAGTGGCAAAGGAAGAAAAATACACTATGTGCAAGGCACTGATAAATTTGTAAATTTATTCCACAATTAACCCAGGGCTGCTGTGTGCTAGATTTGATAGGGTGTGCTGAGATGAATAGGCAGTGTAAATGTATGTCAGCTTTTGCTGAGACACAGTTTTTGAGGAGCTCTAAGATACTTCTGGATATGTAGGGCACATGTGTTTCTCCAGTAGAATGTTCTAAAGTCTGGCACAGCCTGCCATTTTTCAAGCCCATTATCTTTTTTTTCTGTGTCACATTGTGCACTTATTAAAGTTTTTTTTTCTTTTTTTTTTTTTTTTAGCCATTGTCCCACTTTTGGTCTTCTCAGCAAACAACTTAGAAATAGAACTAAGTGTTAAAAGGAGGAAGCTGATGCTCAGAGAAAAATGACTTCCAGTAGAAATGCTGCCGTTGGGGGCTGGGTACATAGCTCAGCAGAACAGCACCTGCCTGACAAGTGCAAGGTCATGAGTTTGATTCCCCATACCAAAAAAAAAAGAAAAGAAAAGAAAGAAATGCTACAGTTGGAAAGTAGATCTGATACCAAGCTTTCAACTTTTAGTTTGGAGACAAATCTCCCACTAAGTTGTTTAGTCTGGGCTCAAATTTGTAATCCTCTTTCCTCAGCTTCCCAGAGTGCTCGGATTATAGACATGTGCACCATGCCCAACTTTTCTGCTCTTTCCATTACTGTCTCCATCATAACCTTCATTTTCCTTGGCTTTGAGATGAACAATTTCAGGAGCTGAGACTAGTAGTAATTTACCAGTCTTAAGTGCTTCCTAAGTGCTGCGTGCTTTCTAAATGTTTTAGGAGTGTTAACTCATTGGATCTGCAGAAATTTATGTGTTTTTAGCCCTATTTTACAGATAAGTAAACCAAGAAAATGTTAACCTGTACAAAGTTGTGTAAGTAGCAAATGGTAGAGCTGGAATGATTAGGTAGAAATTAGTCTCTTGTTCCTAGTGTCTCCCGAGATAGTAAACGTAGCTAATATACATTGATAGCTTACTATTTTTAGATACAGTGGCTAGTGATTTTTTTTCATATACTATCTTTAATTTTCACAACCATCCTATAAAATAGAACTATTATCTTCAATTTAATAGTTGAGAAACAGGCCTAGGAAGTTCCATTAATTCCCTAAGTCACACAATCTGCTCTCAAGCCCAGCTCTAACTCTGAAAGTTATTCATAGATTTTCTGGTGGTAGGTTTGTGTGTATGTGTATTTTTTTGTTTTGTTGTTTTGTTTTTGTGGTGCTGAATATTGAATGTATAGGGCCTCTCCCATGCTAGGCCAGCACTCAACTGAACTACATTGTCAGCCCTATGGATAGATTTCTGGGATTGTGTCTTCTCTCTGCTGTGTTGCCTGTTCCATGAGGACAGGTGATACAAGGCTGTTCTTCCCTGCCTATCCCCTTCAGTGCCATTAAGACTCTCCCCTTGCTTATTTTGGGTGACAGTTGTTGAACTGGAGTGTTATACAATAATAGAGACTTTGGCCTCTTTCCTAGTCAGCCTCTAGCTTCAGACGGGGAAAGTTTTTGTTTCTCCACACAGCTGTGCCTCTTTCACCTTAAATGGTAGCTTGCATGCTCTGGCTGCCAGAGGAGCTGTCCTAAGGGAACTGGTTCTGGGACCCGGGACTGGCCAGAGGACATACCCACCTTGGAAAATGTTCGTTGAGTTGAATTTGAGGTATCATGTTCACATAGGGTTGCTCTTTCCCTGTCTGAATGTGACATTGCCTTTAGTTTTTCATAGAGATTGATGGAAGCAGAAACCAAAACTCTTCCCCTGGAAAACGCATCCATCCTTTCAGAGGGCTCTCTACAGGAAGGACACCGATTATGGATTGGCAACCTGGACCCCAAAATCACAGAGTAAGTCCAAGTCACCTAAATTTACCACCTACAAATTTGTAGTGTTTGCATAATATTCAAAAAAATGTTCAAGGGATATAGAATAAATTTTGGTCTTATCTTTGAAGGGACCCAGTGTTATTAGCTTTGTACCTTGTTTCTTTTCTTACATTTGTACTTACCTACTGTAAAGACCTACTCTTCAGTGTCCTTTAAAAAAAAAAACAGCTTTTTTCCCCCTACTTACCAAAGATTTTCTCTTATTCCCAACTATTTGAATCCTTGTGCATAGTGATTACAGGAAACTGTTTTCTAGAATCAGTCTTGGATGTTTATATTTTCTCCCACGATGAAGGAACAAGTAGAAGTCTCAGTACCTTTGCAAGAAGGCAAAGGAGTACCACAGAACCATAGAGAGAATGGGGTGGGATCTTAGATCTCATGCCAGTCCCTTTGGTTTTCATTAAATGATTTGAGTATCTAGTGGGTACCAGGTGCCATGCTGACCAGTTTTTAGACATTTTATACCTGAAGAGCCTTGTCATAAAGTAAAAGTAATCAGAAGCAGTATATAAAATAAAAGCTCAAAGCTGCTCTGATCACAAGGAAGAGATGTGTCCAAAGCCTTTTTGTCATCTGCCTCTCTTTCTTTGGCAGGCCCTGATGAGGCTACATAGGACTTATTGTAAACCTGTGGTGCATTCCAGCACTCCAATCCTATAATACAGAAATCAGGGGCCTAAGAAGCACCTTGCCTAGGATTACCAAAGTAATCTAATTGTCCCGACTCCACTCTTCTTCACAGCCACTATTGTGGAAAGGAATTTCTTAGCGGATGATTGTGAAGGTTTTCTTCCATAGTTGTTTGGTAGGGGATAGGTGGTGCTTGGTAGCAAGAGTGGTGAAGGGCAAGTGAATTAACTTGCATAAAATCAGTGCTTACAGCAAGCATACCATATGCCATCAGTCATAGGAGTTGGCTTCCTTTGGAATACTGTTTTAGATGAGGGCAGAACCTGGTTATTGAGTCTGATATGAGAGGAAGTGTATTTAAGGATTAGGAGAAATAATAAAGAAGTAAATTAAAATTATAGATCAGAAGAATGACAGGAAATTTAGCTCCTTAAACTTGCTCAAACTCAAATCAGCTAAATACAGATGTTTGGATTCCTACAGAAATTATGATGTTATTTAACATCATAATTTATCCCCAGCCCTCAGAGGCTGGGGATTTAGATCAGCGGCATAAGCACCTGCCTTGCAAGCTCGAAGTCGTGAGTTCGATCCCCAGTACCGATTAAAAAAATATATATATATATATTTTATATATATATATAAATATATATAATATATATATAGGCCCGTACTATATCACCCTGGTCACAAAAACCATGAACATACATTGCATTTATTTCTGTTTTCTTATCACTCATGGCTTTGAGAATGGATGTGTGGATCTTCCTAACATCTCAGTTAGTGTCCACTCATCAGAGGAGCTTTTTCCATCATCTAAAACCCAAGCTATGAGGAATGCGTCCAGGAGTAGTTTCCATTCCCACCTCTGCTTGGTGGAATGGAAAACTGGAGCATGGAAGCAGTGTTGCCGTATCAGCTGCAGTTCTCTGTAATGACTCTTGTGCTAATTGTGTCCTGCTGCTCATCAGGAAGGTTCAGATGGGCATGTGTTTATCAGGAAGCTCATGATGGTTCAGCTTTATGTCATAAGTTAGAGGATATGAAATTTTTTGTTAGAGCTTTAATGGAAACATAGAATCAAAAGTTTCCGCTAATACTGCTGATTTTTTTTACATGAGGCCAAAGGGGAACATCAAGTGTCAAACTGTAGATGAAGGCCTTGCTGGCCCGAAGTGCTCGCATTCTACACACAACATTCGCACTTCTGTATCACCAAAGGCCATTTGTAATACTTTTCTTCTGTGGATTCCTTACCTGAAAACATTCTGTCTACCAAACAGATTTATTAAACAGTAATTAATTTTTTTAAAGACGTAATTACCAGTCACTGCTTATGATTAACATTAAATGTTTAGTATTACTTAATTTAATTTACTTAATTATAGCAAATAAACCTAACATTTTAGTAAGGTAAGTCTTGTGGAAGCATAATTTCCTTCCAAGCTGTTGAAATATTTAAACTTTTGGATCTTGCTCTTAGGATAGATAATGGTGAGCCCTAATTAAAATCTAATCATTCCCAAACATTGAAGCTGTAATTTAGGTAAACATAGGATTCTTGTCTTGTGATCCAGTCTTAGAAACTATTAGTTGAATCCAAATCTCTAAATTTTAATGACCTTTGACAAAAGTTTGTAGAGCATCCTTCCGCTTTCCTAGTTAACTTAACCTCCACCCACCAATTGCTGCCAGTTCCTGTTGTTTCCCTTCAATGGGCCTTTCTTACCTCTTTTTCTTGTGTGTGTATATATATATATTCCTTTGCCATCTTTCTTCCTAATCTCCTTCATAAACTCATTTCAGTGCCCCTCCTATAAAAATGCTTTATGTCTTGTTTTTGTTTTGGTTTGTTTTGTTTTTGGTACTGGGGATCCAAACTCAAAATTTCACGCTTGCCAAGCAGGCACTTATGCTGCTGAGCTAAATCAGTGGCCCTATGTCTAGTGGCCATTTTTAAAAACAACCACACTTTTTCCATCCAAATTTTCTGAGGGTTGTGTTGTTTTGTTTTGTTTTTTGTTTGTTTGGTTTTGGTTTTTTTTTAGACAGGTCTCACCGGCCTTGAACTCACTATTGTAGCCCAGACTGAACTCAAGCTCACAGTGATCCTCCTGCCACAGCCTCCCAAGTGCTGGGATTGCAGGTTGCACCATCACACGAGCTCAGTTTTTTTGAGTTAACTGTGTAATTAATTCTAGTCATTTCATGTGTTTATCTCTTAGTTATTAACCTGAGTTTCCTAGAATGGTCATTAGTTTTTACTCAATGGAATATGCACTCCTAACTGTTTACTACTCTAATATTATGTTTTTTGTTTATTTGTGTCTACTCTGGTTACAATTCTGACCATTTTAGAGCTATGCTACATGCCCAAAGTACTTATATGACTAATCGGGTCTTACAGATTTGGAGCTGAAGGAGTGATGATAAACTCTTATTTATAGAGGTAGAAGAATCCAAACCCATGTTTTTTCCACTATATTCTAATTCTTCGATTACATTAGACCTCATATTTCCTACCTATAAAATGAGAATGTTCAACTAAATAATATAAACAGTTCTTCTAACTCTTTTTTTTATTTTTTTTATTTTAAAGAGAATAAAACAAAAGAGGGCAGGACAGAGCAGATCAGAACAGGATAACATAGGCAACAGAGTACTTTACATTAAAACAACCAGACATTAACAGTAGCTATCACAATATCTCTTTCTCTGCTATAGTTGAGCATAGTTTCAAATACAATAATATCAAACATAACAAAATAGTATAAAACCAAAGAGTGAAAGAATTACAGGGCATTCTGAACCGAATAACAGAGAATGATCAATGGGTACTATAATATCTCATTTTCAATAAAAAATTTTGTTTATACTATCACACATATTCAGTTCTTCTAACTCTTAATATTATATGAAGTCCTCTTATTTAAGTTCGTAACAACTTTCAGAAATAAGTGGAACAGATATTTTATAGGAAGAGTTGAATGAGTTGGCTCAGTTCACTGAAGTAAGTACTGATAGGACTAATTTCCCACTATCTAATTTAGTGTACTTTGCACAAATATTCTAACAGTCTGAGTAATTGAATAGTCATGACCTAAAGTATCCTGTTTTAAATTTAAACAGATAAAAACTTACTTTAAATTGTTATGGGGCCAAGTAGAACTATAACATTAAGCAGTACCTCAAAATATCATTACCAGTGTCTTCAACAGAAAAGCCAAAAAAGTTAATGTCTTCAGACAGTCTGTTTTTCATGCTGTGATTTCCTTGAAAGGGTTAATGCTGGCTTTCTTTTTCAAACATTGAATATGGTATGTAGAAAGCCAAATTAATAGACACTGCATTATACATAAGAAAGAGAAATGTAAGCCCAAAGCCAGCAGAAATTCTAACAGAGCATTTTAAGTGGAGGTGAAATCATAAAAGTGTGTACAAATAAGAAAGATTCTTTTTTGTTTTATTGTAATACAAGTAAAAACTATGGATGGTACAAGAATTTGCATGTCATCCTTGTGCAGGGTCCACACTAGTCTTCTCTGTATCGTTCCAGTTTTAGTATATGTGCTGCCGAAGTGAGCACAGAAAGATTCTTTTGTATGAGCAGAATATTAGGAAGACTTTTTGGCGTGAGAGAGATTAACTGCTAAATGGTTGTAGAGTAGTAGATTTATAGAATACTATCGGGTTAAGACAGGGCTTTACAATTTATATGGGCAAGTTTGAATTTCATATTGAAGAGATTTATTGTGGGTGTTTAACAAGAGAATGGCATCTTGAAAGTAATGTTTTAGTGGGGAAATCAGACCTCAGATGTGTAAAATGAATTGGAAGGGTAGAGACTGAAGATGGTTAGGAGAGACTATTGTAAGCCAGCCCGCTCGTCACCTAGATAGAGGCAGTGAGCTTGGAGACCCATGAGTGAGTCTAACACATGACTCAGGTGCATAAAGAGGAGTGGAGAGTTGAGATGATCCTTGATTTTGTTTTGTGGAGCTTGGGGTCTGAACCCGGGAATTGGAGCACCTGAGAGTTCTTACCTGAGGATTGTAGACAACTCACGCTGCCACTATACCCATGGGTAGCTGGAAAGGGCCTTCATTTCGTAGTTGGAGTTTGTTAAGAAACAAAAGCAGTGGCCAGCCAACCAGGTAAAAGTATCCTGAGGTAGACTTTTCAGGGATTAACTAGATAAACTACAATGCAAGGGAAAATAAATGTCCAGGTATATGAAAAAGGTATGTTTACCCCTGAAGAAACTGCTTTCTCAATCCATTCCTTATTCCTGCATTATCTGCTTTTTATGTCTGTTTTCTTACTTAAATCTAACACACAATAAAACCATTTAATAAGATACCTACCACGGAATGTAAAGACTCCTCCCCAATAATTCTATGTGTTTATGAAGAAAATTTGTAGAACAAATTATGTTCTAAAAACAAACTTCACTGTCATTTCATTGGCTTCCCATTGTCTACAATATCAAATTAAAATTCCATAAGCATACAGTATTCTTCACACCATCTCCCCTGCCTCTCTACCCTGACTCCGTCCCCATGGATCAGATGTTTTTTACCTTTATATCTTTACACTTACATTGACATACTCTGCTCAGCCATCACCTATCTCACAAAGCTTACCTTAGCTACCACCTTCCCTGCACATTGAGCTTCCTTCATCTTTGTGTACATACGCATATTCCTGTGTGCAAGTGTTGCACCATTTTATAGCTGAGTGTATATTGCTTTCCTTCTGACAAGAATGTGGTGTCTTTGGAGCAGTTTTATTTATTTGCTTAGTTATATGTGCCTAATTGGTTAGTGGTGGTAGTAGATAATATTAGTGTATATTAGTTACACGGATAGTTTCATTTTGGCAGATTTATATATGCAAGTAACACTCTTGGATCATTTTCACCCCTCATCTCCTTTCTTTCACTTCACCTTCCACCACCTGTTCCCTTCTTTTCTCTAATGGTCCCTCTTTTATTTTCCCGTACTTTTCTTGACACACAGTAAGTATCCGTTGCAACATTTATGTAGATGTGTTGCTTCTGTGCCGTTGGACAAGAAAGCTCTTTTAAAGACTCCTTACAGAAAGCACTTACTAAGTTGCAGATATGTGTGTACTAATTCTTTTCCTCCTAAACGCAGCAGGGCACGCGTGTCACTAAGCGAAGGAAGCCTCTGATGAGTAGAGAGCTCGCCCATACTGCAGCAACAGATAAAAGTGCTTGCAGATGTGAAAGCAAAACCTTTCAGGCTTTTTTCACTATCAGAGCTTGCAGTCCCCATCTCCAGGAAGCAAAATAGTAAACAGTTCGTTTCTTTTGTTTCAGTACTGTGATAATTTCAAGAAATTACCAAACAAGAAAAGAAATCCTAGAGAAGTTGAAAGACACAGACCTAAGCAGATGTTCCTGGAATCTTAAGGTCACACTTCTTAGGCAGAATGTGTTTGTTAGCTTTACAATGAATAATCTGTTGGTATATTGGGGGGGGGGGTGTTCTTAGTAAATTAAAATTCATTTCCTAGGAAATGCCAATTGTGTTACCTTCCTGCTATTAAGCAGAATGGAGCTAATGAAAAGATGGCCAGCCCACAGTAGTCTTAGATTTTTTTTTTAATGTTTGTCCCACCATTCTATAGCAACTATCATGATTACAGGTTTCAATGGGTATAGTAAGTGGAAGGTATGTACAGCTGTGAATTAAAGACCCCAGGGAGGCTCTGCTAGCCTATCTGTCTGTATCTAAGACTCACCCTTGCTGTAAGCCACCTATTCAGACAATCAAGTGAAAGCAGAAATTTGCACTTGAGGTATCTCCATACCCTAAAGAATTACTGCCTACATTCTCACTGGTAGTTGAAGTTTCCTGATGAGAATTGGGAATTAAGAAAGCATGGGTTGCAGTTGTTTTCCATTTTAAAACAGGCCCAAAGAACAGATTGCTTTCCATCCACAATATGCCTGGGGATCCTTCCATCCTGCCCCAGCACTAGACCTGTATTATGTCTTCCTTCTACCCTGATGTCAAATGTCTGATCCAGGATAATGGGCTTGCTTGTTGATGTGTGTTAGTATCAAATTTAGCTTATGATTTATTTCATATCTTTCTGCCTCCCAAAGGAGTAAGTTTGATGAGTTTCTCCTAGAAAACAATGTAAATATAAATGTGGCTCTAACGACAACTTTACTGGCTCCCTGTGGGGTAGAATTCCCAGTAATAACAGATTTAGCATGTGGGCTGATACCTTTTTAGTATCACAGGGACAGCATTGTTTAGAGAAAACCTTGACTCCGTTTGAATAGCTTGGAGGATGCCAGGAGGAAGGCCAAAGGAAAAGGAAACGGGAGAGCTGTTGGTTTGTCTCACCCTTACATCAGATGACAGGAAGTTGGGATTGAGATTGGCCACAGCAACCTGTTAAGGCCACATCTGTTTGAATAACTTAAAAGCCCCCATAGAAACCAAATAAGTTTTATAGTAAGCAATCCAAGAAAAGGATAGGGAGTAGACTGACAAGAAATAACTTATGATAGTGAACAATCCTGCCAGGAATAAATTTCATCATTGAATATCTGTATTCTTTACTCGATCATACCCCTGGATATAAACAGTATTAATTCAACTGAGGCAAATACTTACTGAAGTGCCACTAGCTATAATTTGTTTTCTGGCAGTTTCTTATAATTTGGGTCTAATGATTAATTACAGTCTAATAGGAAACTCTTCCAGGACTGTTTTCTTATTTGTGCAAATGCTTATGTGTCTGTTACTTTGTTTTGAGATAGGGTATGCTTTGGTTTTTGGAGTGTGAGTGTGAATTTCTGATGGAGTTACAGCTACTCAAAAAGACTATCTTATTGCCAAGAAATTAAAAATAAATAAATCGACACTATTTTTGAGCTTTTCTCCAAAAGAAAAACAAATGGTTCTTGTGGGCCAGACAGCTGTTTGTTAGGTGTGGTTTTTTTGTTTGGCATTTTTATGTTGGACAGACACATAGGCATGACAATCCTAGTTCCCATTCCAGATAGAAGCAAACAACTCTTTTTGCCAAATAAACTTAACACTGCTATTTGGATAAAGGCAGGGGGCAAGAGCAATAGATTTAATCCCTCGGGTAAATCTCATGCTTTTATCTTGCAGTTGAGCCTGAGAGGCAAACAAAATTTCTAGTGTATTCATGGCTCTTCTGTCCCCACAGATACCACCTCCTCAAGCTCCTCCAGAAGTTTGGGAAGGTGAAGCAGTTTGACTTCCTCTTCCACAAGTCAGGTGCTTTGGAAGGACAGCCTCGAGGCTACTGTTTTGTTAACTTTGAAACTAAGCAGGTAATTGAACTTCTTCCCCTTTTTATGGTACTTCCCCTGCTCTGTCATGATTATTTGTGTATCTCTTGACTACTAGACCAGGAGCTCCTGTGAACAGGAGCTATGTCTGATTTTTCTCTGTGTGCCTTAGAACAAGTGCTGAAAGAGATGCTCAGTAAACAAATGAATTAATGAACAGCTTTTGGAATCTTCTGTCTCTCTAAGCTCAAGGATCCACTTCACTGCTTAAATGTTTTGGGATGTCCACAGCAAGCATATGGACATCCCCCTACCAGTTCCGTTTTGTTTCTTTAGTGGCTGATGAGCAAAGCCTCCTTTTCTTTCAGTAGTTTTGTCGTGTGGTGTGGAAATCCTGTGTGTGGTGAGCCGTCCACAAACTCTATTTGGATTTTTAAAAAATATACCCTTCTGGCCTGGGGATGTCACTCAGTGAAAGAGTGCTTGCCTAGTACACACAAGACCAAGAGTTCAGTTCCCAACACCAAAAAAGAGAAAGAAAGAAAGAAAGAAAGAAAGAAAGAAAGAAAGAAAGAAAGAAAGAGAAAGAAAGAAAGAAAAGTATCCTCAAATGCATACAGATTTTAATATATGCACAAGAGTTTGCGCTTCAACCATAATATGTTAATATATTTCCTTGTATCAAACTTTAGTTATAGTTATTGAAGAAATACATTGAACCAGGAATATAGCTCAGCCATACAGCCTCTGCCTGGCAAGTGTGATGTCCTGGGTTCAATTTCCAGTAATAGAAGAAATATATTGATAAAGAAATGCAATTCAGTGTTATTAAATATAGAGATGCTGCTTAGTACTCCCATAACTCTGTCTTTTGAAGGAACATTGCCTTATTATTTTATTAATAGCATATGGATGTTTCTCTTATTATAAAAGTAATAATGCTTATTGTGAATGAAAATGATAACCAAAAAATTTTAAATCACTGAGCCCAATGCAGAAAAATAATTTTGAAACATTTTGTTGTATATTTTTTCAGTCTCTTCACATTCTCTCACACATGTAAACATACAGTTTGTAACATAGAAATAGGATATTATGTTGATTGTTCAGAGCATATTAAAATTTTTCTGTGTTGTGCACGTCGAGATAACCAAGTAAATTGTGATACTGTGATTGTTGTTATGTGTTGTGTACATATGTATGGGTATATGAGCGCAGAAGAACATTGATCTATATCTGAGATTAGTGCATTTTTTATATGTGACTTAGAGTACAGTTGAAAACTGATCAGTGTTTTTGATAACTGAATGATTGAATTACCTTCAATGATTAACTAGTATAAACATCAAAGTTGTGAGTATCTTTCTATATGTATTACTTACTACATTTATGGAAGTGGATAGTATCCTCAAAGGCCATGCACATTTTTTCTTAAAATAGTTTCTAAAATGCCTTCAAGAAATGATGTGTCACTATATTCTGAGACTGTGTGAGAGTGTTATTTGTCCTTACCAGTGCTGGGTGGTTTTTGTTGTTGTTTGTTTGTGGTGCTAAAGATAAAACCAGGAGTCTCACACATGCTAGACAGGTACTTTGTCACCAAACTATATTCCCAGACCTGATATGTTTTATTTCCTCTAATATTTGTGAATACTATAGGTAATAAGTGATATTTTATTCATCCAATTGTTCAGATTTTTTGAAGAAAGTGAAATAATGCATGTATGGTTAACATTTTTAAATACTTTATTCTTTAATGACAGAATGTGATAAGGATTCTTGCAGACAACAGTAAGGTCATGTTGAGTTCAAGTGTTGGTTTACAAACACTGCATTAGAAATCATAAAGCATACCTTGTACATTTAACTCTTTTTTTCAACTTGGAATAAGTCTCTTAATTTCTTTTGACTTCAGTTTTCATGTAAAAGTTGGGGTCAGGAAGGGGCTTACTTCGCTAAGAAGTTGGAAGCCTATATAAAGGTACATATGAAAACATAGTTGGTAATGTTTTGAAGATGGGAAATTGTTTTTTGGTTTAAAAAAAAAAACACACACTTACCCCTGCTGGCATCTTGTTACTGCTGATACTTCAGAAACAATAGAGTGCCATCATGTAAGTTCTAATTCAGCACGTAAAATGTAAGGGCTGGAGTTATAACTCAGCGGCAAGTGCAAGGTCCTGAGTTCGATTCCTAGTACAAAACAAAACAAAGCCAAGTGAAATGTAAAAGAAAAATCATATGTCTCGTATCGAGCACTCCAGCTTTGTCTGCAGTAGTGAAGCAGAGAAGGCCAGTGAATAATCCAGTGCCTGACACACTGGGTATTGAATAAATATTTGTCAAATGTCATGATGGTGAACTCCAGCAAGCCAGAGGATCACCAGTACAACTAGACTGGAATGCTTTTTTTGTATGACACCTTAATCTCAGCCAGACTCCCTGCCCTGCAGGACTTCCTATTTCTCTTCTGTTCCTCAAGGGCTTCTTCACCCCCACTAAACACAGGTTGCAGTACTTGGCTAAATGCCTCTTGGATGCAAATAGGACAAAGAAGCTTTGGCAGGATGGGAAAGTACAGCCAGGTTTCCTGGGAGTGACCCAGAGTGACTATTTTCTAGCTTCAGGAATTCCTTTCAACCTTATTACTCCTGTATCTAATGGGGAAAGGGTCAGGGATCTTGTGGCTGTGACAACCAGGTGCACAGAGTGACTCACAGACCTTGCTCACAGGCTCTCTGACTCACTCTCCTACTTTTTTACCCTAGTTTCCTTCATTCCTCTATCCTTTGGTCCCAGGGAGGAGTACCCACTAGTCCAGGACACAGTTCTAGGGTCCCTGGAGGAATATAATTTCTTGAGATAATAAGTGCTACCCAAACTAATGGGGATGTGTAGTAAGGCTTCACCTAATTAGAACACAACTATTAGCTAACATTTATTAAGTGCTTTCATATGCTCCATGCTTTACATGAGCTCTGAATCCTTGCAGCCACTAAAGAATAAGTAGTAATGCCCATATTTTACATGTAACAGCACTGGAGATGTTAAATAACCTACCACATGTCTTAATGCAAACAAGTGACAGCCAGGATGCGAATTTTTATCTGACTGGCTTTTTTTTTTAAACTTAATTTTAAAGGGAATAAAACAGAACAATAAAACAAATCAAAACAGTGATAAGACAGTAGGAAATTTACAGTACTTACTATAGTGCATGTTGTCGTCCTCTCAGACTGGGGATAGTTGCTCAGACTACCAGCTTTTAGGCTTGCAAAGTCAAACATTACAGTTCCTCCGAATCAGCTGGTTGCTGGGACGGGGAGCTGTTCTCTCCCCAGTCTGCACACAGGCTGGCTCACAGGTAGGGGCTTAGTTTCTTCCCGCTTCCCCCTGGCCCGTGCTCTGACTCCTGACTGACTGCTTAAAACTCATACCTTTTTTTGTTATTCTGCCTTTTAAAATTATAAAAGTCTTTGCCAACTATTTGCCAAAGCTATTTAGAGACTAAGCCATCAAAACTGGTAAGGCCCTGTGAGAATAAAAATAGCTACTTAAGCATTTGAATTTTTGACTATCATTCCTCTCGTGGACAGGAAGCAGAGCAAGCCATCCAGTGTCTCAATGGCAAACTGGCGCTGTCTAAGAAGCTGGTGGTACGATGGGCCCATGCCCAAATAAAGGTATGTCTCAAAGGCTGGAAAGCTGCCTCCTACCTTAGCTGAATGAGTCTGAAAAGCAGTTGCTTATTTCTCCATTTGCATCCCAGCCTCTTCACATCTGGAACTGCCATACTTTGGTCTCCTACTTGTATTTGCCATCTGTGTTGCCAGATTTTTCTTTTGAGAAGCATCTCAGGAGGGATTAAGTTCCTTCGTTGTTTCTCCCCACATGCCCACAGATCCTGTTTTTGATTGATTTTTCCATGTGGCTGAAGTGTATACTCAGACCTCTATCTTTTTTTTTTTTTTTTTGGTGGGTAGTGTTTTTTGGAGGAAAAAATGTAGTATTTATTTTTAAGATTAGTTGCCGTAGGCATTATTAGTCTCTTCCCAGCCTCTCAACTCTGTGGAGAGTTTGAGTTTGTTTATTATTATAAATGCTTGAGAAATGGGTAGTTTGTATGAGTGCTTATAGCACTGGCATCTCCTGAATCCAAAGATCTTGAGAGTTATTAGAGTGTGGGTTTGTGGGACTTTGCAGTGCCTTTGTCTCCAAACCCTGAGCAATGGCAAACTGCCCTGTTCACCCTGTAGTTGGTCTGGTGGGGGAATGCACTAATAAAACTGCAACCATTGAAGAGAAAAAGATGCTCTGTTCCAGCTGGCACGGAGGTGTTAAAGAATGTGGACTGGAGCAATTCCAAGAGTAGAGTGTCTTCCTTCTGCAATGGGTCTTTCCAGACCTGCCTGCAAAAAGATTTGTGACAAAGTTAGAACTTCAGCTTTTAACTGGATGAGTGTGATTTTTAATCAGAGACACTCTACCCACTATGAACAAGCTTCCCAGTAAAGGGACACAGAAACTAAACAGACATTTAAGTCTAGTATCTGCACTAAAAAACAAAGCTCAGGGTCCTTCAGAACATTTCAGGTGATCACAGAGCCTTCTCAATGTCCAGGACACATCACCTTAAAAATAGAAACAACAAGGAGAATTACCAAATGCTTTTTACTCAAGAAAATCAAGTCTCATTTGCCAAACTGGCTGTCATTTTCTTGTTCTGTATCATTGAAAAGGCATGCAAGAGAAATCATCCTTAAGTCATCCTTCATTTGAAAATCTTTACTTTGGGGTTCTCCTTGTAAATCTTTGTTGACTGAAGGCTCCTAGTTACTCTTCAATATTACATTTACTTTTTAATAGAGATATGTGATTATCTGACATCAAATTAAACTCTAATACGGTGTAATATATTCTGTATCAACAACTGAAAACTGTTACTACTTTTCTTTTCCACCCATTTCTGTTAAGAGTTGAATATTATACTTGGTACTTTGAAAAATCTAGCAAAATTTTAAAGTGTTTTGAATAAAGCAAATACTATAAAAGTCGGTATGTGACAGTTAGACTATAAGAGGTAACCTGCTGTGTATTTGTACCATCTGTGAATTTGAGTATTGAAATTCTTGCCCTATCAACTAAGGACAACTTTAATGGATGCTTCTTACTGACTTACTGACTCTCCCTGAACTTACAACTTTTAGAGCAAAACTGTAGCGTTTCATAGTAATTTTACATGTATGGCATCCTAAAATTGTCTAGAAATATACTGATGATAAACTAGATGGGTTTGGTTTCTGAATCTATGCACTGCAAAAAAGGCCGTTTCTGACCACGTAAATCCCCCCCTTTTTTCTAGAGGTATGATCATAATAAGAATGATAAGATTCTTCCCATCAGTCTCGAGCCATCTTCAAGCACTGAGCCCACGCAGTCTAACCTAAGGTAAGATATTGTAAGGTAGAACAGTTATTCAAGAACCTGGGCTATTTCTGCATTCCAACCCTTCATTTAATGAATCTCTTAATAATGACTCTTAATTTAGAATAGGTACTAATTTAACATACTGAGAGATGTGCTCAGTTAACCTCCAGAATGTAAACATTTCCTCTCCTTCCATACCCTCAAGAGCATCCCACCTGCCCCATTTATAGAATTCATTCACTTAGAAAAGGGTGGGCTTCATTACCACACACCAAACCTTTTGCTAGGACTGGGGATACAAAGATAAATCAGACACAGCCCTTACCCTGAAAAGTGTTTTAATATGTCCTTGTGTCCCTTTGGCATTTGTCACTATATACTTGATTCCTGTCCAACTATGAGTTCTCTTACACAAAATTTTTGTGTGCAGACATTTAATTTTGTGTACCATTGCAACAACTCTAATAGTTTTGACTCTGTCTTATACAAATTGTCAGGTACCTCTTTGGAGTTAATTCAAAACAGGGACCCAAAGGATTGGGTAGAGAAAGGAGAAGTTAAGTGGGCAGCCGAACAGAAAGAGGAGGGAGAAGATTTTTGTTTGGGTCTTTTGTTCTTATTGTTTGTTTTTGCAACTTCTAACAAAGTTGGTTTTTTTTTTTTTCTCCCAAATTTTAACATTAACAGTAGCCAGAAAGCTGGGCATGGTGGTACATACCTATAATCCCCATGCTCAGGAGGCTGAGGCAGGAGGATTATTGTAAGTTCAAGGCCAGCCTGGGCTACAAAGTGAGTTCAAAGCCACCCTGAACTGTGTAGTAAAACTCTGTCTTGAAAAAAACCAAGGGAGGGAGGACAGAGCCAGTTTGTCAAGCTTACTATGAAGTACTCTACTAAACACTTTACATGCAGTATGTGTGTCATTTACTTAGCATAAAAGTTATTTTACATATGAGAAAACTGAAGCTTAGGTGAACTATCTTGGTCAAGATTGTGCAGATACCAAATAGCAGGGTGGGAATTCAAAGCCAGGTCTAATAGACTTTGAAATTCAGTCCTCAGCTACTACTTTGAAGTTATTATAAGCTGTAACGTAGGAATATGGTTCCGAAACGTATTCCAGAAGAAGGAAGATATATAAGGAACCATCAGTGATACATAAAGATTAGAAATAATAGTCATAAAGCCAAGAAAGTGATGCCTGTTTGAATTGAAGGCCAGACAAGAGGAAAAATGCCTTTCTTGGATATTATCTGTACCACATAAAACAGATTTAAAAATATTACTTAACTGTAGGGAGAAATATTTTCAGGATTAGTAAATTTATACATTGAAGTTAACTTTACAGCTTCTCAATTTAATGTCACGATACTAATTTTATGTTGCCTTTATTGTTTTTGTGTTCCTGGAAATAGAAAAAAAATTGTCTCTTATATTCACTAAGAGCATATCCAGTGTGCTATTTTCCCCATAATATTTGAATAAGATTTGAACCTCCGTGATCACAGATTGATTTCTGGAGGTTTTTATAAATTTAATTGCATGGATGACTGGGGTTTTGTTTTGTTTTGTTTTGTTTTGTTTTGTTTGTTTCTTTGTTTTGAGACAGGGACTCACTATGTAGCTCAGACTGCCCTCAAATGCATAGCAGTCCTCCTGCATCAGCCTCCCAAGTGCATGCTCCATCACATCTGGCAGATGACTGGGTTTATGCTTGATGGTCTCCCTACTACAATAAACATATATTTAGTTTACTGTGACAAGTATTTGCCACTTGTTTACCAGGTAGCCTGCTATTTTCTCATCTGTTTCTTAATCCAGCTAATCTCAGCTTACATCTTTCTCTTCACACCTATGCCTAATTAGAGAAGGTTGTTCACCTGTGACTCATACAGAGTGGAGGGCTGACTGTCTTGTTAATAAAGAGGTGCCAAAATGTATCCTGGTGATACCTCAGTATTGTTTTTATTATAATTTAGGGGTTTTAAAAAATGTTTTAATGACATTTAAAAAATGTTTAATGACATGAAAATTACACAAATTTATGAGGTGCTATGTGATGTTTCAGTGCATGTATATGTCATGTGATACTGAAATTAGGGTAAATGTATCTTTCTCCTCGAATATTTAATCATCTCTTTATGGTGACTTAATGATTAATGTCTTGCCATGAAAATTTGTGGCTATGTGGAACAGATGTATACCTTTCAAGAATCCCTAGGAGATGATCATATATATATACTTCCAAGTTTTTCTCACTACCCATAGACCATTATCTGCCTCAAAATTGGAAAGTAAAGGTATCTGGGCCAAAAACTTCCCACTGCTTGAGTGCATTCTGATTCAGGGGTAGCAGTGATCCCACTCAGAGGCAAATTCCTCCTAACTTCCACAGCATCTCCTCATGCTTTCTCTGTAATTCAGTCTATTCGGTTCCCACTCCGATAGAAAGAAAAAACAGGCTTTGACAGTAATCAAACTGGAATTGAACCCTGGCTGTGCAGTTTGTTAGCTGTGTGACCTCAAGTGTCTCACTGCCTCTGTATTTGTTTCTCTACCATGAAATGTGGGATGGTAACCTTTGTAGGATTATTACAAGGAAGCAAGCAAATATCAGTAAAATGTTGGGTACTGTACCTGACTTGTGGTAAGTAGCACACATTTGTCAATAAAAGATGGCTTTATAGGATTTCCAGAATGTCTTTTGTTATATTCAGTAACTTAAATGGTAGTATAGTAAATGGTTAATAATAGCGTGGGCTTCAGAGTCAATTTGTCTTCAAATCTCAGCTTCATCACTGACCACCAATTTAATGTTGAGCAAGTTAACCTTTCTCTGCCTCAGTTTCTTTATCCGCAAAGTAAGAAATGTACAAGTGAATGTTAAAATTTTTTTTTTAATTTAGTACAGTAAAAGACATTGCTAAAAATGATGGGCTAAGTGTGTTTGAAGCAAAGAGGGGTATTTGGGAGTTAATGACATTGTGTTTTCTTGTAATTTTTTATTTAAACATTTACCATATTTTATAATCACCCTTTGTTGATCAAATGTTTACAGCAGTTTATAGCAAATAAAAATACTATGATATGCCCTCATCCGCCTGATTTGCTGGGTCTAGTACTTCACAGTGCAACTTCCAGCTCTTCCCCAAAGTCAAAATGACTGAAAGGTAAACCTTTTGAATCAATTCAGGACATTGAGGCAGCCATGAGAGTACAACTAAAGACACCCAAGAAAGAGGAATTTCAGAACTGCGTCAGTAAAGTGGCAAGAATGATGGAATACCTGAAGTGATCTAGAGTCCTTTGAGGGAGATTAATGGCAGTGTGTCTTTTACTGTAATAAATTTTTAAAATTTGAACATTCACCATATTTTTGAATCACACCATGTAATGTACCTTATGCTGTCATTTTTTAGTCCTGTCTTTGAATGCTTAGGTGTTGAATAGTATATGTGTCTGGTTAGATACAATGATACGTACAGCACTTCTAACAGTGCCTAGGCTTATCTGAAAAACTTCATAGGTAGTTTAGACTTGGTCTTTTTCTTAAAAAGCATTTTTTGGTCTCTTACATGAAATGTTTATGTCTTTGTTCAATGTTTGTTGCTTGTCTAACTTGTAAGAGGCACAAGAAGATAAAATATCCCGTATTTTCCAAATGCACCTAGATTCATTTTGATCCTCTGCTGTCCTTTTTCCAGTGTCACTGCAAAGATAAAAGCCATTGAAGCAAAGCTGAAAATGATGGCAGAAAATCCGGATGCAGAATACCCAGCAGCACCTGTTTATTCCTACTTTAAACCACCAGACAAAAAAAGGACTACCCCTTATTCTAGAACAGCATGGAAATCTCGAAGATGATGGTTGTGAATTACTGTAACAGCAAAAACAAATTGATCTCTACACCTGACCTCTTCTGCCTTTGTACTTTGTAGATGTGAGTGGTACTACCCAACAGAGCACAATCACATGTTAGTTTGGTAACATAATGTTTTTGGATGTTCTCACAAATGTGTCTTCTCTGAACTATGTGTGGAATTGAGCAGCGTCCAGAATAAATAGAATTGTGTCCAAAATTGTGATTTGAACACTGAGTTGCTCTAGTTGGCTGGTCTGTTTGAATTTGTAACTCCAAAAACTTTGTATAATGTGCCAGAGAGAAAGGCAAATGTACAAAATGTTATTTAAATGGGAAAGCTAAATTGATTGACGTCTATTTAAAAAAATATAGCATTTTTCTTGCACATGTCTTTTACAACATAAAGAAAGAGAAGTGAAAGGCAGATTTTTAACTATGTTTAGAACTGCAGTTGGAGAATTTACTATGGAACTCCCTCCAACTGGACTAAAAAATAGAGTTCTTGGCAAAAGAGAGCTGATCCTTTGAGCAACTGTAGTAATAATCTGCTTAAGAATTATGCTTATTGTTTCAAAATCCCAATTAGGAAAACATGGTGTGTATCTTAAATTTGTTTGTGTCGACAGACTGTAGAATCACGTTAGTGTTTTATACCATAACAGAAGTTCTGTTTGGCAATTTAACTTTTATTCTATAGTGGTCATTTTTTAAAAATCTAAATAATCCTGCCTTCTATAATAACCAAACGTTGTTACTAACACAAGACTTTTAAAATTGCATTTGCTGCATGAGATTGTTTTTATAGCATGAGATTGTTCTATTTGGAATTGTATAAACAATCAATCTAAAAAATAGCAAAATTTCTTTGAAAAATATTGCTACATTGGTCACTATCAAACTTATTTACTTTATAGTAATCATGTGGGGATTTGGTAGAAGAAGTTGAATGATCTTGTGCAGAATGAGAAGAGGACTTGTACCAAGCACAGAAAGTCAGGTACTACTCTGACACCTCGTGCTTTCCATAGTTCAGTGGCTGCAAACCTTTTAGAGTGTTCAGTGATAAAAACAGCTGGGTGCGGCACATGTGCCATAGGTTCGCCACTGCTGATGTAGTTTTAAAACACTGCATGCCTTGCAAAAATGATCCCCCATTCATAGGACATTCTCCTTACATATTTTTGGCATTATGAACATTCTAAATACAACAGTAGAGAGTAATATATAAGCTGACAGATTTGGGCATGTGTTTCTTCCACACAGTATGGGTCATTTTGGTGCCAGCTTTGACAGACTGTTTCACTGGGCAGCATCATTACTGCTTAACAGTAGGTAGATCACTTTGTTACTTACTCTAGGTGCCACTCACGGTGGTTAGACAGTATTTATTACTATCATTTTTAGCAAGAGGAAGCTTTCGTCGTAGGAATTTAAGTTTTCCTGCAAGTATAAATGAAGTTAAAACACTTAAATCAAAACTTTAGTATAGGGGCTGGAATTTAGCTCAGTGGTGCAGCACCTGCTTGGCAAACATGAGGTCCTGAGTTCAGTTGCCGGTACCCAAAAAATAAAAAACTTTAACATAGTGTGGTTTTAGAATCCACAGGACTGGTTCAGAGACATTCTTAACACTTTTCCCAGGGTCAGTCTTTAGCTATCAAGATACTCTCTGCTTTTATTAGCTGTGTCTGTCTACAATGCAAGTAACTCTCCTTCCATTTGTGGGATAGTTCAAGGAGGTGGGACTGTTGTCTACCATTTTTCTGGTGAGTTTTTGGAGTGTAGAATTCACCATTTTATCCTTGAGTCCTTAAACGATTGTGGTGGAATAGAACTTAATGCAAATAGCCTTCTATTTTTAATAGGAACTTAGAAAGCACTTAGGACTATATAGTGTTGTTTTCTTTAGAAACTAGAACTATTTATTTGTATTTAAAGCAATGTTTTTTTTATTTGTACCAATTCTTATCCCTTCATATGAATAAATGCAAGACTGTGTGTGTGGTTGTATCTTCTCTTCCATTTATTGGAATAAAGACTTAAGCTTTCTGGTGCGTGTTTCTCCAAGGTCTCAGGCTGGTGGGTCTAGGCAGGGCATCACCTCCAGGTGAGTTCTTTGCAGTGGAATCAGACCAGTCCACCTCCAAGGCAATTCTCTTCATCCTTTAGGCAAAGGGAAGAGTGAAGATTGAAAGAAATATTCAGGAGAGGGGTATGAACTATCTTAATCCTGGCTCCTGTCTTACCAAATGTAAAATGTAACCCTAAGCGGACGGAATCCTGCAGTTGGCATCTCAGCTTTAGGGAAGAGGATCACATAAAGATAGATTCCTTAAATGTCTTAAATCAGTAGCCCCAGGTTTATGAAGCTAAGTTTTCTACACCCCTGTCCCTTGTTTAAGATAATGCAGCAATCTCAAAGTCAGTAAATACATCTAATTTTTACACAACTGCATAAAAGTATAAATTCTTGTCTTAAGTGCTAAACATTTGCTGTGTGCAGCCACTGTATTCCTAAAATATGATTTGATTCCAACAGTGCACCCTTAGCTTTGTTTCCTGCTCCTGTCCAGTCCTGAACAAGTGCTATCAATTTTACCTTCAGATTACATGTTGAGTCCAACCACTCTCCACATCTAACACTCAGTTTTGTTTAAGCCACCATCATCTTTTACCTGGGCTGTTCTAAAACCTTAATTATCTTTCTGTCTCTACTATTTTCCCCTTATTTTCCTCAGTTTCCCACATAGAAGCTAGAGCAGTTCTTTTAAAATGTCATGGTGCATGTCTGGTTGCAGCTACTACTCTAGGAGCTAAGAGAAGAAAATCCTCTAAGCCCAGAATTTTGTGATCAGCCTGGGCAACATAGCAAGATCCCATTTAAAAGAAAAAAATGGGGTTATGGTGGCACACAATTCCAGTTGGGAAGGCTGAGACAAAAGGATCAAAAGTGGTGACCAGCCCTAGCAGCGTAGCAAAAGTCTGTCTCAAAATAAAGGCCCTGAATATAGCTTAGTACTTCTGGATTCAATCCCCAGTACCAAAAAAGAAAAAAAAAAATGAAAAATGTCATTTTCTTAATGGCTTTCCATTACACCTATAATTAAATTCAAAGACCTACAAGGTCCTTAACATCCTTCTGATGCCATAGCCTTCTCTCCTTGTTGCACTGTGCTCCAGCCACACTGGCCTTCCTGTTCTGGGATCAAGGTGGTGACTACCTCAAGGGCTTCACCTTGCCCAGAATGCTCTTTGGCTACAGAGCCTACTACTTTCTTTAATTCACATTTCTATTCAAACGTCAGTGATTCTAAGATGTCCCTGCCCTCCCTTCTTAAACTATGGTTGTGTCACTTCACAATCCTTGCCTCTTGGAGTTCTAAATAGAATTTGTAACTACTCGACCTTATATATAAGCTAATTTTGTCTACTTCTGTAAGAATGTACATTGAATATAAGTGGTAACTATATCATTGCTGTATCACCAGAATTTAAAACACTGCCTGATATGTAATACTCCATAAATACTTGCTGGATGAAATATCAGAATCCTCATGTTTGGGAGTTCAAGGGTCTTGTGAGACCAACCTACATAGTTCCTAATTGTGCAGAAAAAATGGAAACCCAGAGACAAAATGGTTTGGCCAGGACCATGTGGTTAATGTGTGCTCCGGTTTGAGTGTTTCCCTCATGTGTTGGAATCTAATCCCCATTGTGAAGTATTAGGATGAGGATAGAAACCTAACCACTATGATGTTTACTGGTAAGGCCTTTAGAAGGGGATTAAGATCAGATAAAATCATCATGGTGGAATCACCATGATTTATACTGGTGGATTTGTAGAAGAGGAAGAGAGACCAGAGAACACACATACACCTGTTTATTACCTGTTGATGGCTGTGTAATGCCTCAGATCTCTGCCAGCAAGGAGGCTATCACTTGGTGCAGCCCCTTCAACTTTGATGAACCTCCAACACTATGAGCCACAATAAACCTTTTTTGTTTATAAATATCCTTCTCTGAGCATGTTGTTATAGTATCAAAAAACTAACATAATGAAAGAAGTTTAGGTAAAAGCCAAACCTACAAACACTTATGCAGTATACATTGGTTTGGCAGACTGACTTGTGCTATCTCTTTTTATGCAGTCTATAAGCAAGAAAGGCTTTTCACATTTATAAGTGGTTGCAGAAAAAAGTCGAATAGTATTTTGTGACATGAAAATAATATGGAATTCAAATTTCAGGGTCCATAAATTAGGAGGTTTTATTAGAACACAGGCCCATGCATGTACATACCTAAAATTATTTCCTCAGTATATTAACATATTTGAGTAGTTACATAAAATCCTGTATTGTGCACAAAGCCTGAAATGCATACTGTCTTTACAAAATTTGACAAGCTCTGCTCTAAAGTTTTCCATTACTGGAAACGTTTTAAATTTTTGTGATATCAAAAGATTCTAGTATTACTGCAGAAAAATGAAAGCAACACAAAAGTGGCAGAATGATATATGAGCATGGTTACTTTCTTATTTGTGTCTCTGTCCCTTTATACATCTTTTGGGATAGGAAATTGGCTCTAGTATCTTCACTACTGCAGTAAGTTGTAAATCCCTTCATTGTCTGTTGTGGTTTGAACCAAAAATGTCCCCCCAAATGTTCATGTGTTTAGAGGTGGAGCTTTTGGAAGGCGATGAGATCATGAGCCTGCTTAACTCAGGAGAGTTAATCTACTGATGACTTAATAGCTGAATAGGCTGCTAAGAGGTGGGGCCCAGCTGGGAGAAGCAGGCCACTAAGGGTGTACCTGGAAGGGTACCCCTTGTCATTGCTCTTCCCCTGTCTTTCTCTCTCTGCTGCCCTGTTGCCAATACACACTGCCTTGCCTCAGACCCAGAAACCATGGAGCCAGCAGAAGACTATCGGCTGAAACCGTAAACCAAAACAAATCTTTTCTCTCTTAAATTGTTTTTCACAGGCATTTTGTCACAATCATGGGGACCTGATTAATGTATTGTTCATGCAAGGAATCCAGACTCGTAAGAACTTTGGCATCTGATATGCCCAAATTAGACTTCTAGCCCCAGTACATGAGCAATCAGCCAGGGTTCTTTCAGTCCATGCCCAACTGCCTTATGGCAGAAAGTTTACTGGCTCTTGTAACTGAAAAGTCCGGGTGTTCCAATGACATGGCCAGGGATCTCTGTCTTGATTGTGTTTCCCCCTGGGTTGCTTTCATTCTGAGGCAGGCTCTCCTTAGTAGTCTCTGGGGAGAGATTTGAATTTCAGATTGAAAAAAAATAAACTAAGAATCTGCCCAGGACATGGGTCTGTATCTTCTTTCCTCTGCGTTCAGTCTTTCTTGGCTAGGATTATCGATTATACAGAATGGCATTTTATTTCAAATGTGCCCTGTGACCTTCCCAAGCTAAAAAATAATTTAAAATTTAGCCCTCCTATCCTGAAAACAGAACCCTCCCATTTCAGTTTTATTTATCCATCCTTCAGACATAGCCTGGGCATCTGCCATGTGCCAGGCTTGAAGGGTGTAATGATCAAGCACAGTCCCCACACACTGGCACCTGCCATGATAAAGGGAAGACTCAGGAGCTATAGGGGACCAGAAGACAGCCACCTAATCCAGCTGGCCATAGCGGGTGAGGTGTAGATGATTCCCAAAGGAAGCAACATCTGCATTGAGCACTGAAAGTTGTTAAAACATAAGCCAGGTTCAGAATTTAAGAAGAGCACTAGAGGAAGAACAGAACCCTAAAGTAAGAGACCTTGAGGTTTAATTATAAGAGGAATTGCAACACTCCTGAAACCTATGCCACAGGGTAAGCCAGGTCTATAAGGCATTCTACGATAGGCGTTTTCCTAACCAGAATAATGAACACAAGAGCATCTCCAAGAACCTCATCTGTGTACAAGATGTTTCTTCTACCTAGAAACCCTCTTCTACCTACTCCACCCAGCCCTTGCTTTCACAGATACCCTCCCATTTATCCTCAAGGATTAACTCAAGACAGTTACTGACTCTCCGCTCCTTAAATACCCAGTTGTTTCAGCATTTGTCACTACACAATCCCCTTATTTAAAAAATGATTCTGACTGGAAATAAGATGAGCCTCAAGAGCAAGTTGTCTCCCAGAACACAAACAAGTCAACTGTGGTCCCTCTCCCAGGTGATATAAATCTTTTTTAAAATCCATTTTATTTCAAAGAGAAAAAAAAGAAAAAATTCAAAACACGTCAATCAGGGGGCAACAATGGTACATACATTGCACATTGTCATCCCCAAATCATTCACCCAGAGCACAAGACATCTCCATTCAGTCTCCCTTAGATTATGCCTGAACAATAACAGCACAAATCTTTCCCTTCAGTGAACTCAGAAAAATCAGTTGTATAGAATCTCAGTGTTGTTTTAAGTGGTATAATTCTTGTCTGCTGTGAAATCTCATCACCTTCCATGACCTCCACTGCCACTCTACACTGAATTCCCTTTTCCAGTTCCAGCCTCAGTGTGGATTCATACAAGCATTCATTCCTACGCACTGCCACCTAAATTGAGCTCACTCACCCTCCTCATGTGCTCCTGTTTGCCATGGCTTTGAGAACAACATAATGAAGAAAACAAAAACTAAAATTTAAAGTCAGGCATGGTGGTGCGTGCCTGTAATGCTACCACTCAGGAGGCTGAGGATTACCATGAGCTCAGGGCCAGCCTGAACTCTGTCTCAAAAAAAAAAACTTGGAAACTTGGAAGCTATTTTTGACATTTTCCACTCCCTAACTCCCCATGTCCAGTCTCTTAAATGATCTACTTTGTAGACTTATATATGATGTTATATAGAATCATATATTAAAGTTGTATGTTATATAAAATTATAAGAATATATACACATATATTCCATGTATATTCTTAAATACCTTCTATAGAATCATAAATAATATAAATATATGCAAATATATGACTCTATATAGCATCCTCATATATGCAAAGTAGATTACTTAGGAGACTAGATAGAGACTTAGATGGATATAAAGCTTTGTGGTATTTGATTATACACAACATAATAAGGTGGCATATAATTATCTTTTAACTATATTCTCTTTCCATCCTCCTCGTCCCACAGCTACCTCATCATCTCTCCCTTAGATTATGTCAGTACTTTCAGGCCTCAGTGCAGGACTCACAGCTTTCAAATCCATCCCCCAGCCAACTGCTTAAGTCATCTTTCCACCACACTCCCCACAACACATCCATGTCCTCTTCATGCTTAAAGGTCTTTGATGGCTCCTCACAGTTTATATTTCCAAGTTGAAGTCCCTTAGCATGCTATACAAGGCTTATGTCAGCCCAGCTATTTTTAAGTTTTTTCTACCCTCTGCTGGAAAGAAGATCAATGGGGAGACTTTGTTTGAATACTGTGCTCAGTGCAGAATTCTCTGAGGAGGGGACATCTGACCTCTGAAGTCCTCTACTTACCTAGTACCTTCTGTGTATGCATTACAGCCTCTTCTTAGTGATGAAAATGGTTTTGGGTGACTAAGAATTTACTGGATGCTGGGCCAGTGCCAAGTTCCTAATTCAAAGATGCATTTTGGTCTCTTGGAATCATCCCAGCCTTGTAAATAGGTTCTCCATTGATGCCCATTTTAGGATGGAGGAAACGAAGGTTCCTAGCACTTGTTGCCTGACCTAGAGCCCATAGCCATTGTGTAACAGAGTCAGGCTAACAACTTGGGCTACCAGAAGCCTTAACATGGTGCCATGCTACGTTGGCAGAGAACAAGATGCTGCTTCCTATGGAGCCGCTGGCATTCAAACCCAAGGTTTTAAGTCAAATCCAAACTCGCCAGTGCACCACTCAGCCCTCTACTCTCTGCTTCCTACCTGCTTCCTCAGCCTAATGCTGCCCCAGCAGTTACTTGGTCATCCTAATCCAACTCCCCTTCAATTTTGCCCTGCCTCACACTAACATCCTCCAAAATGTTCCTGAGAGGTCACTTCCTCTAGGATCCCTTTCCTGGTAACCTACCTGTGAGCCAGGTTTTTGCTTCTATCGCACCCACTGTAGCACCTGTCACTTCACACTGCTGTACTGGCTTTTCTCTCTCAATGGACTGTGGGCTTCTTGTGGCAGGGACCAGGGTAGCTTCTTCTGTGTTTCCTGTACCTAGCATAGAACCTGGTATGCAGCAAACATTTCAATAATGTCTGCTGATAAATAAATGTCTACTAATGTCACCGGCTGTCCAAACTGGAGGGGGACTTGAGATGACTACAGTCGTACCCATTTGCAATATATGGGGAGGTCCAAAAAGCCCTTTCACTCTGATCACCTCATCTGTGCCTCTGAGGTTGACATTGTCCCCAAAGCTGAGGAAACTGAGGTTCTGATTACTTAAGTGGCCTTTCCATTTTTGCTCAACCAGGAAGTGACTGGTGGGATTGGACCACAGGTCTCTGTAACTCCAAAGCTCTGCCCATCACTTCTCAGAGCATCTGATTCAAACAACACACATTTTACCACCAACAATACCATGGCCAGGAGAAGTAAAACTGATGGCCTTGGGTCATGCAGTTTGTTCCCTATTCTGTGCTCTTTCCTCAAACAGGAAATGCCCAGGAAAGTGACAAGGTGAGAATAGGGTCCTGAGCTCAGGAGGGGGGTGCTGCTGGTGTCTCTTCCCATTTGCGCCCTCCTTATTTGTCACAACCTGCATGTTTAAATTTTGTATTTAGTATTTACTCTGAAATGGCTTTCATCTAATTTTTCCCTTGCTCACCAATTTAGCTGTCAGAGTAAATAAATGTGAAGTTGAGTCTCCAGCCTCTTCCAGCTCACATTACCTTCCTAGAATTACTCCCCGGCGGGGTGGAACCTCTGCTGGGGGCCTCCCACAGAATTATCCAGTTACTGATGAAGCCTCTTTCCAAACCCAAACCTTAGACAGAGACTCAGGTGGGGGAGGATGGCAATCCCTCCACTCTGGACCAGATGACCATATCCTATGTAGTGACTAAAAAGAGAATTGAAGTGAGAACTAGATGACATTATACATGTTGGGTGCGAAGGAAATCTCCAGGAATGGAGTCAACACTTGTAAAAATATTAGCTTTGAAAATATAGTTCATTTTCACTCCACCCCTGAGAGGTCAGTATTGTTATCCTCACTTAGCCAGTAAGGAAACCAAACTCACAGAAGCAAAGTGACCTGCCCTTAGTTTCCCAAAGGAAAAGATCCAGTATCCTGATGGAACATACTAAATTCACTAACCCTAATTTTTCCAAGCTCACTCCTATATGGACTCTTTTTGCTGCTGAGGTCTTGGGTCGTTGGGAGAGATTTCTTGACCAAAGTGATTTCACTCCTGTCCTCTATGGAGTCAGAGAAGTCATGAGCTGGAATAATGAATGTGCAGCTTCATTAAGTGAGTTACTCAGGAAATTTTTGATAGGTTGATTTATGCTCTGTCTTGCTCACAAAGAATTTGCAGTGGTACCCAGCAGTACCCTGTTGGAAAATTTGATTTTTTCCTGCCTCTGATGGTGGCTAGTAGTTATTGGCTGCTTAGTATGCACCAGGCACAGTTGAGCCCTTGTACATGAATCATTGGCATAAACTTGACAATTAGGATTAAGGTTAGGCATAGGAGATAGACTTTCATATTATCTCACTTCACAGGGGAGAAATCCAAGTCTAAATGACTAACTGAATAACTTGCCCAGGGTTAGCCAAGTAATAAGAGGCTGGGCCAAGACTGGTACCCAGGCAGTCTAGCCCCAGTGTCCTTTGCTTCACTATTGAGTTTAATGCATCTCCTTTCAGTTTTGATTTTTTGAGTAATTAATCAGAACTCAGGATTACAATTGCATAGCAGGTAAGAGTTTGGGTTCAGAGTCTGGGTGCCAGAGCTTGAAATGGGAGCGCCTATAAGCTCATTTCCTCAACTGTAAAATAAAAATAGTAATTCAAATGTGGTTGGGCACACCTGTAATACTAGCTACTCAGTAGGCTGAGACAAGAGGATTGCAAGTTGGAGGCCAGGCTGGACAACATAGTGAGACCTTGTATCAAAACCTAAAAGAAATATAAAAGGTTGCTGGTGTAGCAAAGTGGTAGCACTCCTCACTCATGACCAGGGATGAGCTGTATAACAATATAACCTTCTTTGTAAGGTTGCTATGAGGATTAAAGAGGGTAATGCAGGTAAAACAGTCCTTGGTACATAAATACTTAATAAATGGTGATTATATTGTTATTATCACTCCAGAAGCACATGCTTCCCTTTCCTTTTCATCATACTGCAACAGCTTGTTTGTTGAGGCTTTGAAGTTTTGCCAGGATACTTTCTTCTGTCCCTCGACACATCCCCGAACCTATCCAAATTTCACCTGCTCTTTAGTTTTAGCTCAAGCCTCCCCCTCCTCTCTTGCTTAAGAAGTTTGGCAGTGCCAGTGTATTCTCTATGCCCTTTTTATTTTCTGGAGTCCTTCTGCACCCATGTAAGTGCAATATCATATGTTGACCTCCTGACGTCCCCCTCAACTCAGAAGGGAGGAAGAGAAGGAATAAAGGAAGTTCTGTAGTTATTCCCATTTTCCAGATGACAAACTGGCCTAACATGATCATGTGTGTGGCCTGGAAATCGAAAGTCTGAGCTCTGACATCGGATGAGTCTGGCTTTGAGTTCTTACCTCTGGCAATTATTACCATTTGGCACCAGTTTGAATGCATCAAGTGATTTCTCTGAACCTGTTTCTTTGTCAGTAAAACAGGTGTCACAAGAGATGCTGCCTCATTATCATGAATAACTTTCCCAGCCTCATTATTGTGAAAAGAAAAATGAGATCATGATTGTAAAATGCTTGGCATTTTAATGTTTGGCACAGATTACAGTACTCAGGAGTTGTAACTGGGATTATCAAGTAAAAGAGATGTTTGAGGAGGAGGGTGCCATTCATCTTTGGTCATTTTGGCAGTGCAAGAGTATGTGCGTACACCTGCGTGTGCATGAGCACACCTTCCACGTTGCAACCTGTTCTCTGAAAGATTTATGATTCAGAAAGAAACTTTTTATCTCAGTTTCTGTGTTAGAGCAATAAATTACTGAAATGCAGGGGCTGGGAGATGCCATAAGCTTGGGCTGGGTTGATTTCAGTGTAAAGGAACAGATATTTGTATCTTTGGAGGGTACAGGCATGAGTCTCTTGTAGTGCGTGGGCATGCAAACCTCCTCGTCTGACTGAACAGTTGGGATGCGCCTCTATGTGTGCAGATTGAGAATGGAACTCTTGGGAACCCCACATGTCATACGTGAGTGCCATTTCTGCTTATGAATGAAGGTCCTGCGACCTGTGTGTTTATTTGGGGATGCCCGAGTGAAGGATACGAGGTGATACAGGGTTTACGGAAGCCTTTGATCTCTTGAGGATGGATATGTGTACAACTGGAAGAACATCTGTAAATGAGGGCAATTGTGGAGGTGATGGTGTGTGTGACAGGGTGCCAGGAGTTGTCTTGCTGCCTGTAGGGCTCGATCTGAGTCTGGTTGTGTGTATCTGCTTTTAGAAGATATACATTTACACACACCTCTTTAGGCTCAGTTTGTGCTTGCAGAAGAGGACTGAGGCTATAAATGTCCTCTGCCATAAGGTGTCTGTGTGTAGGATTGTCTTTGAGTCTGAGGGTTCTGTGTCAGTGTGTTTCCTATCTAAATGCCTGAGCCCCTCTGCCTTCCCCAAGATCTAGTCATCAGTAGAACTCTAGAGAAGGTGAAACGAGCATTGGACTCCGTGGCTGAGTAAATCCTGAGAGGAAGGGGAATGTCCCAAGCAATCCCTTGGAAGACAGTTGAGAGGATCTACCCTGGATTCCCACTAACATCCAACAAGCCCAATGCCATTCAGTTGTTAGGAGCTGGTGGGTTCTCAGGCCATTGTGGAGTAGAGGTTATTTGCACCTTGGGTATGTGTGGATGCCTCCTTACTGGTTAAATGATGCGAGCAGGTTACCACGCGCGTCAGGATCTACACAAATGTGCCAGGCACGGCGTTCCTGTGGAGTCCACCTCCAGGGCTCGGATCACCATGGGTCACTCTTGTACCTGTGAGTGGAGCCGTGTCTGAAGACCGTGGGTGCCCCTTGAGGGAGAGGCGGTAGGGAGGGCTATTGTGGATGTGTGGCCGTCAGCGTCTTTGTACGTTAGGGTGTCTTGGAGTCTGTCAGCAGCTCAGAGTGTCTGTGTGTCTCTGTGTTTGCGTGTGCATGTCTCTGGGTCTCTGCCTCGTTGTGTGTGTCTTGCTCTTCCTTGGCGGGGAGGGGATTGGTCACGCATGACTCATCTTGAACCGAGCGGGGCTCCAGCGGCAGGGCGGCTGCCGCCGCAGCTGGAGGGGGAGGAGGAGGACGAGGAGGAGGGAGAAGAGGAGGAGGACTCCCAGGAGGGGGAGGAGGAGAAGGAGAAGGAGGGGACAGGGGCCTCTCCAAGTTTGTCGGGACCTTCTTCCGAGGCAGCGGCGCCGGCAGCCTGGGAGGCCGGGGCTGCGCGCGGGCCGGGGGCGGGGGCTGGGGCCGGGCCCGGGGCGGCGGGGCCGGTGCCTCCGCTCTGCTCCTGCTCCTGCTCCTGCTCCTGCTGCAGCCTCTGCTCCGGCTGCGGCCGGGGCCCCCCCCCGCGCCGCGCGCCCGCCGAGCCCGCCGCTCCCGGGCCCATGTACTGGAAGCATGAGAACGCGGCCCCGGCGCTGCCCGAGGGCTGCCGGCTGCCGCCCGAAGGCGGCCCGGCCACCGACCAGGTGAGCGGGCGAACGGCGAGCGGAAGAGCTGCCGGGGCCAGGGGCCAGGGGCCGGGACCCCGCCGGGCCGGGCCGGGCCGGGCCGGGCCGGGGGGCGGGCGGCGGCGGGGAGGAGGGGTGCGGGATGCGCCCGCGAGTGTGTCTGAGAGTGTGCGAGCGCGCGCGGGCGCGGGGGGGGGTCGCGGAAAGCGGGAACACATTATGCAAATGTTGGAGGAATTTCTCAAAAAGCGATTTAGCAAAGACACAGGCGAATCAAGAGGAGGCGAGGCCGGTATTGTCCGTCTGAATAGGCGCTGATAGCGCCGATGCACCGGGGGTTGTGCGGGCGCAACGCTGAGAATCCCGACGCGGGGCCGGTCCCGGGCGCGCCGAGGGGCTCGAGGGTGCTTTTTCCTCCTCCTAAGGGCCTCGCTTTTCTCTTTTTGGTCCGGTTTAATCCCCCGATCTCGCTCCCTTTGACTCCGACTTTCCCTCGGACCAGCCCTCCAAAGGCGCCTGAATCTGTGTCACTGTCGCCGCTTCAATTTCGCGGCACGAGTCGGGCGGGCGGGCCGAAGCTCTCGGCGCTCCGGCTTTTATTTTCCTCAACCACCACCACCACCACTACCACCACCCCCATCTCCTTTTTATTTTCTTTCTTTCTCTCTTTTCTCCTTTTTGCATTTTGTGCCGAGAGGAGGAGAAGGGAGCGAGGAAGGGGGGTGGGTGGAGAGAGAAAAAATTCGATTTTTAATTACTACCATTAAAAAATCAAATTTGCAATTCTTTGGGCGGCCTGATGGATCTCACTGATTGACAGTTGGAATTGACACTCTGGCTACCTCTTATCTCGGGCATTCACGACAATTTCTAATTGCAGGTAGTTTGTGTGTGTGCGCGTGTTTTTTTTCCCCCCTCGGAGGCTTGGATTGCAAGGGAACTAAGCGATTACTTCAAGAGCCACGGGTTAAGTGCAGGGAGAGGGGGAGAGAGAGGGAAAAAATCCAATCCAAATTCAAATTGCTTCATTAGAGAGACACCGCTTTTGTGGGGAAGGGCTTTAAATGCCCACTACAAAGTTAGGACTCATTGTTCGGCGCCGGTTTATATAACAGGCGCGGGGAGGCGCTGGGCTCAGGCTGCGCGGAGCCAGTTCTGCAGCCGCCGCCGCCTGCATTCCCTACCCCACCTCCCCCAGGTGATGGCCCAGCCAGGGTCCGGCTGCAAAGCGACCACCCGCTGTCTTGAAGGGACCGCGCCGCCAGCCATGGTGAGTCCATTCGGCTCTGCCTTCGGCCCTTGGTCCCTCAAAAGCCCAGCTTTGGGCACCTGGCCCGGTTTTCTGGCCACGAACCGCTTCCCGGTGCTCCGGGGAACACAGTGGGGGCGCCGCCTCTGTCTCTGAGCCTCGGTTTTCCGGCCAGAAATGTGGGCTTTGACGCTCCCCGCACCCCGGACTCCTGTGTTAAGAGTTGGGGCCGTCCCTTCCTCTCCAGCAGGCCCTTCCATTCCAGTCTCCAGCCTACAGCGTGACATCCCGGGCAGATTTCGTTGTCAGTTGGTGCACACGCGAGCTAGACTTGCCTGGGAGGCAAGGGCAGCTGTGGGCGCCTGGCTCAGTGCTGTGCGGTCTCTCTTCCCTACTGCAGGCGCAGTCGGACGCCGAGGCGCTGGCAGGCTCTCTGGACAAGGACGAGGGTCGGGCCTCCCCATGTACGCCCAGCACACCATCTGTGTGCTCACCGCCCTCTGCCGCCTCCTCCGTGCCGTCAGCCGGCAAGAACATCTGCTCCAGTTGCGGCCTTGAGATCCTCGACCGGTATCTACTCAAGGTGAGTCAGGGTAGGTGTTGGCGGGTGTGGGTTGCAGTCCAAGGGACCTTAGGAAAACAGTTCGGGTGGGGGGTTCCTGTAATTCCAAATACTGGTTAAGCAGCTGTCCGACTTTGTGGCTTTGGGTAACTCTTAGGGTCTCTCTGCCAGGGCTCCCTCTGAAGAAATGGAAAGCATTTATTTCCACATTCCTGAACCTCAGTATTAGGGAAGGAGCGTAAGGGAGTCACAGGAACCCTCTGAGCTTCAGCGTCTGTCTGCAAAAGAGGCTGGGGAGGCTGGAGCCAGGTAATAAAGAGCACCATGCTAAGTGGACCCTCATTTCCCCCCTCCTCCCCAGGTCAACAACCTCATCTGGCACGTGCGATGCCTCGAGTGTTCCGTGTGTCGCACGTCGCTGAGGCAGCAGAACAGCTGCTACATCAAGAACAAGGAAATCTTCTGCAAGATGGACTACTTCAGGTAGGCTTCGGCCCCGGG
>PVJX010015032.1:0-43528 GCA_004027295.1 Dolichotis patagonum
TGGGTTGGAAGTGGTTTTCCTTTAGGATCTGAAATACTTCACTCCATGCTCTTCTTGACTTCATTGTTTGTGTTGAGAAGTCTGCTGTGATCCTGATAGGTTTTCCTTTATGGGTGATCTCTCTTTTCTCTCTAACAGCTTTTAGTATTCTGTTTCTATGGTGGATTTCTGGGATGGTGATTATTATGTGTCTGGGAGTATTGTTATTTTGGTTATGGCTATTTGGAGTTCTATATGCTTCACTAATCCATATGTCAGTTTCCATTCTCATGTTTGGGAAGTTTTCAGCTATTACTTTGGTAAATAGCCTCTTGATATCATTTGGGCTGTCCCCTTCTTTTTCATTTATCCCTATTAATCTTACGTTATTTTTCTTTGCATCATCTTGCAGCTGTTGAATTGTTATTTCCTGGTTCCTTGTTATTTTTAAAAGATCTTTCCTTTCCTGTTGACTAGCTGCAGTCTTATATTCATGCTTGAAATTCTATCTTCACTTTTGTTGGGGCAGTTTGGGCAACTCTCAATAGAATTTTTGATTTCCTGCATATCTCTTTGAGCCTGCTTCATGCATTTTGATTGTTTCTTATAGTGTTCATTCAGGGATTCTATCTGCTTGCTTTGTTCCTCTAATTTTTTAGCTGTGTCTTCACTAGATGTGTTCACTATTTCTTTCACTACTTTTATCATTTCTTCTTTTACCTGGGCAATTAATTCTGATTTGAATTTTTCCATAGCTTCCCCTAGTTGTTTCTTTATTGCAGTTGATATCATTTCAGTCATTTCAGGTGTGTGGCTTCTATTTTCTTCTATGTACATGGCTTCTAGGCTTTCTTGGAATGGGCTGGAGGTTTGAGATTGTCTTTTGGTCTTTTGTTTTGTCATTTTCCTATATTTCCTCGCTTTGAGCGGTGTTCCAAAGCTTCCCCTGGGTGTGTTGGGAATCACCTGCACCCTCAGCTCCTTGAGCAGTCCTACTCCTCTGCAGGTTCTTGGCTCTCTGAATTGAAAGACAGAATCTGGGCATGGTGTACTGAGGCCCGCGGACCCTCTGGGGCTCAGTTCTGTGTCCTAGGTGGCTGGATAGGAACTCAACTGCTGGGAGTGCTGGTCTAAGCTCTCCCCAGGCCAGTCCCTCAGGGCTGAGAGTCCCCCTGTGTGGTCTCAGCCTCCTGAACTGAAAGAAGGCCACTTGGCATGGTGACTCCCTGTGTTTGTATCCAATGTGGCAGGAAGCCATTGTGTGGCTTGAGGGTCTCTGAGGATCTTTTGCAGTCCCCAGCAAAAATAAGTCACAGAATCTAGAGGTGCACTCAGCTCCAGGCTCTCAGCACAGAACTCACAGAGAGCATTTGGTGTCATATAGTTTGCCTCGCAATGCAAAAGTAACTAAGACAACAGGTATGCTGCTTTAGGATAAGATACTAAGACGTAGGCCTAGCACTTGGAAGTGTTTCAGAGTGTGATGTAAAATTGTGCCTTTCATACACTGTGCAACTAGACTTTGCACTCTGTGTTAGAAGGAGAATAGTTTCTATGCTCCTTGCTCATGGCAATAACACGGAAGCAATGGTGGCTTTTATGGAGAATAGCAGGATGTACAGATCTCAAAGGAGAGGGTGACCTACTCCATTTGTATTTTATTTTCATTTGTTACAGTAAGGAGAGTGTTTTTCAAATTGGGAAAGCCAGAAAAAACATAAATGATGGAGAAAAAGATAGGATCTAGTATTGAAAAGTGAGTTCAAATTTCAACTATAAAGAAAGGAATTTATCAATACAATCCTGTAATATTTCAGCATCCTCTATAAAATCATTGAGAATGAGAAAAGTACCAGTCTAAAGAGAGAATCTACAGAAACAAGGCAAATTGTTGATTTAGGATGAATGTGGGGAGGAATCTGGAGATTACTTCATTTGCCAAAGTTAGGAGACCTTGTTCAGGGACACTTGGGTGTATTTTTACTCCTGGGTTAAATTATTCTTTTTTCCCTCCTTGTCTGTTGCCAAAGTGTTCCTTTAAGCTTGACGATTCTTTCAGTCTCTCCACATGCTTTCTGGGAGAATTCATCTTCCCCACATCTATTTGCTTATATGTAAAAGGAGTTTTCTTCATTTCATCATGAGGACAAATGTGCTTGTTTGCTGTAGGTTTCTTCTATGTTCCCCTGTGGTGGGAGAGAGGGGAAACTAATTACTGAAAGTTTTTGCATTTGTTGAATCTGAATTTGGGGTTTTCAGTACTCTTGGGAAGAATTACTGTTTCCTATGCAGTAGATTTTCCTGTATCTTTTTTTCCTATTGTCCTGTTTCCAAGGATTTAAGGATTGCAGATATGATGATGATTTACATTCTTGCTTTTAATGGTGGTATAGCATGTCATAGAATTTTATTTCACTCACTAATTAATGAAGAAACTATGCTATGTTAAAACTTGTTTGAAAGACCATCCAAAGAAACAACACACATATAGATAATTGAAAATACTGAAATGAATTTGCTAATAGGTACAAAATTGGTCAATATCCATAAGACAAAATAATATCATATTTGCAAATATTTTCATATAGTGGGAATATTAATTACATCTCAGCTGGAAAGTTTTCATTTGTATCTCTTTGAACAAGAGGTATTTGTTCTGCTATCAGAGTCCTATAATTTACAGAGTTATAAAATAATTCAGTAACTATGAAGGAAAGATGCAAGTAGAAGATTGCTCTACACAGGGAACTCTGTAATCTTTGTTTCAAAATTTTTCAAATATTTTTCTGATACTTTGTTCATGAAATTGTTATTCCTAATCAAGTTTGTGTCATCCTAGCTCTCTATCTCCATGATACCTAAATTACTGCTTTCAAAGTTAACCATGAATCTTTCTTAGATTGAATTCTTTCACTTTGGAATATGCATTCAAGATTCTTCCATGTCTTTTCATGGTTGATAACTCATTTTTTTTGGTACTGAATAATGTCTGGGCAACCAAAGTTTAGTAATCATTATCATACTCAAGGACATCTTTGTTGCTTCCACGGTTTGGAAATTATGAATAAAACTACTGTGAATATCTCTGTGTGGATATCAATTTTTAATTTTTTTCTATAAAAAAAATCCACATTGGCTCACATGGCCAGAATTTTCTAAGAAACTTCTAAACTGTCTTCCAAAGTGGTTGTGTAATTGAGCATTCCTACTGGAAATGAATGAGAATTCCCATTGCTCCACATCCTTGTCAACCTTTGGTGTTGTCAGAGCTCCAGATTTTGGCCTTCCTAATGGGGGTTTAGAGTATGCTACCATTGGTTTAACTTGCATTGTGATTCTTTTCCTACTATTTTCCTGCCTGCTTCAGTCTTGCTCTACATCTGATCTCCTAAGGTAAAGAATGAGACAGCACAGCCATACATTTTACAACAGGATAGGGTCTAATTCTTTTAGTCCTTAAATTAGCTCTCTTTCCAATGTAATGTGATTTAATAAAATATTTCTGTATAAGGACATAGACTTGAAGGATCACATTTTCAAACTGCTAGATAAATTATGGAGCATTGTCTATGAGAAATTTATGCCAATGAGAAGGAAGGTTTATGTTTAAATTTGAGAAAAATTACTTGCACAAAGAAAACCTGTTTTTTCACTGAAGGACGTTTCAAGGTCTTTAATATGCCATGTACATTTTGGAACTTTAAGACAAAGATTTATTTTGCAAACTTATTTTACTACTCTGTGCTTTATCTTACCCCATATGTTAGTAACATCTCCCAGAAAAAATTATTACGGAATATAATTTGGGAAATGCTTAAATACTTGAGAAGCAACTAATTCATGATACTGGATACACTGGAGACTGCAATGAATAAAATAGCTTATTTGATTAGGGAAAGAAGTCATAAATGTATGAAAAGTGAAATTACATTATGTGAATTCATTTAATGTTTAACAACTGTCTTATTAATGTCTATTGTTGAACACCAATACACACTGTTTCAAGTCCTGAAGATAAAACTGAACAACATAAAGGAACTTCCTTTTCCTTTTGTAGTCTACTTTTAGCTCAAGGCAATATCGTTTTTGGCTGATACTTGCTGTATGTACAGTATTATTCTAGACATATGGAACAGACACACTAGGGTCTACACAATTGCTATGTGGGATTCATGAGCTACTTTTTATGTTTACCACGCCATTTGTAGACTGAATAAATAAGTGTAAGATGTAGTTATTATTTTAGAGTTTGCATCATGTTTTCATGTTAAGTGGATGTTCCTTAGATTGTTGAGGAGCTAAGGAATCATTGAAAGGGGATGTTTTTTAATATTGGCACTTGGGAGTTAGAACTAACAACTAGTTTACTTTTGCTATGGGCTTATTCAGGACAAAAACGAACCCATCTTTTTTTGTTTCCCCTTTTCCAGAAGATGTTCCAGGAAATCCTGGAATTCACTAAGCCCAGTGAAGCAGGACAGAGTCATCTCTCTGCCTGCTGTTTACTATGCCAGAGGCTTACTTAGAGTAATGAAGAAATTATGAGTGACAACCAGATTCAAGAATGTGCCAGTGTGAAGAAGTCTAACCTGTTGCTAAGACTAAAGAGTAAGAGAGGGGCCAGGAAATGGAAATAAGTATCAGTAGTGATCCAGGCAAATGTACGAAGATGAGAATCAAGCTGGATGTGCGATACCAGGCATAGTGGTCAATTTCCTGTTGCTGAGTCAAAGTACAACACTGACAACTCAAAGGAGGAGAGGTTTATTTTGGTCCACACAATTTTTTTTTTGTACTGGGGATCTAATTCATCACTTGCTACACAGGCGCTTATGCCACTGAGCTAAATCCCTGGCCCGATTCACACAGTTTTACCAGATTCAGTCCATGGGTGTCTGACTCTAAGGCAGAAATAGCATAGTGAAAGAGCTTGGTGGGAAAAATCTGCTTATAACATGGCAGCTAGGAAGCAGAGAGAGAGGGAGAGAGAGAAAGAGTGAGAGAGATAGAGGGAGAGAGAGAAAGGGAGGAGCCAGGACAAGAATATGCCTGTCCAGTTCACAGCCTAGTGACCCATTTCTCTCCATCATGCTTCACCTCTTGATAGCATAGTCAGCTATGAACACACTGATGAATTAATCCCTGTGAGAATCGCAGCCCATGATCCAATCACCTTCCCAAAATACCAGCTGTGCAATATGAGATGTTTGGAGGATCTAAATCATAAATCTAAATCATAATAGGATCTAAATCATAATAGGAGGATACGTGACTTATTTAAGTATGGCAGGCGGACCCAAGGCTCTAGCCTGGCCTGGTAAGAAGATGAAGGAGATCCATACTGAGGGCCCATCGTGATCTCCTAGCATTGAGGTGCTTGATAACTTGCTTCTATCCTCTAAGTCTCAGTATTCCTCTCAAAAGATAGCCTCTTGCAGGCCTTCCATTCTCTCTTACGCCTGGAATTCAAGCTGGACTTTGATGGAAGATATAATTTAAATAGTTGGGGAGGAGTAATAGTCTGATTAGACAGAATAAACAGTTAAAGCAGGAAGATTTTAGGTATTTGAGGGGATGGAGATCCTATTTGTTGAAACAAAAATCTCACATTAGGAGGTGAAGTGGGAATTTGGAATTTGCTTATGGCAATTCGTAAATGTTAGATCCTACATGACTAATTTCATATTTTTCCTATCTCGAATCACAGAGCCTCTGATGAGTTTTGGTCAGAGGAATAGCAAGGTAAAATTGGTGTTTAGGAAGTAGATAAAGTGGTGATGCATGACTTTTTAGTTTTCTAGCCCAGAGATAGAGCATGAGATTTGATCAGAAAGAAGCAGCATCCATGTGAGGAAGTGTTTTGAGGAAGTCTTCCATGGCAAAGCCAAAATGCACAAGATAGACTATAGCATTAACCCTGAGACTTAACATCAAGGTTCCTTGTAAATTCTCGTGATTTGGTGCAAATCTTGCTTTCATTGTTTGTTCAGGATTGTTTCCTGTGTCCCTGAAGCACTCAATCTCAAGAGAAAATGCACTCAATCTTAAGAGTAAATGCACTCAGAAAGCAAGAAAGGGATCCTACCTGGTCTGTAAGCACAACATACCCTCAGATATAAATGGCTATGCAGAAACCACTTATTTTAGAAGAGAAAGGGGTGGACTTTATGCTTCACTGACACAGCAGACCACACCAGTCTCTCTGCTTCTCAGTCAGGGTCACAGGTCTAATAGAAGCTGTATTGCAGTTTGTTCCACAATTCATTTCTTTTTAAGCAGCTTCATGATTATATAAGAAAAAGAGAAATGTGCCTAGAATCAGAATTTCTTTGCCTCATAGAAGCACAAAGGGCAGTGTACCGTGACACACACTCCCGCGTGATGCTCGTGGGTGGGCTGCTTGGTGGTAATGCCAGTGTGACCCAAGACATTGGCATTTTCTCCAGAAAATTGGGAGTGATGATGTAGCATTCCCTCAGACACTGGTAACATATTGCTGTATGGCTAATACCAGTATTAATGGAGGTGACAGCTACAGACCAAGCATGTGACAAACAGAGGCACAGAATGCTATTTAGTCTTCAACTTCCGTCCTATACCTACTTTATTTATTGACCAGAGATGTCCTTGACTTAACAGGGTATGGTTCTGTGGCATTTATTTTTGAAAGCATAATACACCAAGAATCTCCTTTAACTACCTTAGTTCTTAGAAGATGGTGAATCATACATAATGAAGGCTATACTATCAAATCTTAGCATTTCGTAAGCATGCAGCATATATCTAGATAAAGAATAGATGTTGCAAGGGATTCTGTGTATTGGTGAGCATTTATTTTCAAGGCAAGATGAAGGTACAGACCAGGAACCATTCAGTGCAAAGCTCAGTAACAGTGCATGATAGATATTACATGCAGCATGAATTCAGAGAAGACATTAGTTGGGTGAAAAATTCAGGAATTATGAAAGAGAGAATTGAAAGATGATATGATTCGACCATATCTCTGCTTCCTTTTCTGCCATTTGAGTCAGTGAATCTTCATTTCTTATTACTGAACATTTCTTTTAGCTAGAGAGGGCCATGAAAACTGTCTTACACTAGCATTGATGATATTCAGCTCATTTTTAATGCCAAGATGCTGCTTTACTGTTCAGGATATGTTAGGCTAGGAAAGTCAGACAAGTATATCAGTTGACTTTTAATAGTTCCCTGTGACTCAAAAGACAGCCTGCAGTCCAATAAGTGGGCATGCAGATGCTTCATAATAATGCTATGAATAATAGTCCTACATTAAGTAGGACCCTGGTGTGTGTGTGTGTGTTTGTATCACTGTGTGTGCTGGAGATCATATCCAAGGTCTTGTGTATGCTAGATGAGTACTCTACCATTAGCTAGACTCCCAGCCTACAGAATGTGTATTGACTCTACACAGAAAGTATCCTGGTGTAGTAGGAGGCTAGGTCACAAAACGTGGCTGGATCAGTTGAGCATAACCTATCAACAGAGGAGACTTATTAACCACGGGCACAGAACAGCAGCACCCAAACTGTGAGCCCTGCACACAGTACCAATCTTCCGGCACCCAATAGCCATCTTCTAACATGAGATCAAGTAGAAGCACCTGGATCAACTATCAAAGAAGACACACAAGAACAGGAGCAATTGACTTCAGGGCTACTGCACTCTTTTTCTTGCAGTGGTCCGTGCTGATTGCAGAATGTATCTCTCCTTCCTTTTTCCCTGAGCACCTCTTTTCATTTCTTCTCCTTTTCTTTTTCTTTTTGCCCTGAAATGGTGATCTTTTGCATGCACCCCTTGTCATGATCAGTTCATTGATGGGCACAAGTAAGAACCTGAAAAACGCTGCTGGTCCTTGCCCCATCCAATAACAATGATGTTTTGTGGATATGGAATTCACTTGTAGCTCTGTTACTAGCTGTTATGGCTGATATCTGGATGTCTTTCAAAGCCTCATGTGTTCAGAGGCAGAACTTGTGGAAGGAGATTGGATTACAGGGTGCTATAGCTGCTTGGTGTTGGGGAGTGGGCCTTGTCAGAAGACACAGTCCTCTGGAGTGTAGCCTGGCAGGGTGCTTCTCTCTTCCCTGTTTCTCTTGTTTTCCTCTGCTTCCAGGTTGCTATGATACAAGCAGATTCCTTTGCCACCCTTTCCGCTTTGGAGTCAGCCATTGATGTACTAAAAATGGGAACCAATAAGCCTATCTTCTTTGAGTAGTGGAGGCCAGGTATTGTGTTCCAGCAATGAGAGAGTAACTAAGACACAGAAACAATGCTTCTCCGGCACCTCTAATTCCTCTGCTCAGATGTGTCTCGGAGCTGCAAGTGAAGCTGTTAGGCAGGCACCAGGCTGTGATGTGGAAGAGGGTGAGCTATAGCATTTGGCAGTCTCCCAAGCTTGGAGGGACAAGGACTTTGAAAGAAGATCAGTCAGGGAAAGGAGAACCAGAGAGAGGTTGAATAGACACCACCGGAACTGTGCTTTTAGCTATGACCACGAAGCTAATTACCAGTTGCTAAATACTATTTACTGTTTTACATGTATAGTAAATCGTATATAATTTCCACTGGCAAATGTGAATTCAGTCATCCCGAGAGTTCTTTTTGTCTCCATGAAGCCCTTCAGTTAAAAACACCTCCTGTTGGTGTTATTATACGTAAGTCCATGGGCAGTTTACTAGTGGCCAAAAGCAAAAGATCAGTACTGCCAAACAAAATCTGTTTTTACTGGGGTATGTGACATACCTTACATCTCCAGCTGGGAAGATATAACCCCAAAATTCTTGCTCAGTTTGTGACATGGAATTTTGAAACAAGAAATTTTTACAATCTCATTTTATTAGTGATTGCAAGAAGTTATCTCAGCCACAGAGAAAATGACTTTTGTGATCTATGTAGTGAAATAATAGTCTTCATAAAACAGCTAAAAAGTAATAGTTTTTAGGCAGTGACTCTTTCAAAATAGGAGGCAGGACATTCAATGCTCAGTGACGCTGAGGTACCAGTGACTATCGATAGGACTGCAGACTGGTTTGAAATACGACCATCATTTTAAAAAAAGCCCCCTTGGTTGATGATGGAAAATAGCACGTTAGTTACTGAACTGGAGAGGTGTGTGTGTGTGTGTGTGTGTGTGTGTGTCTGCATGTCTGCGTACCTTCACTTTTTATCTTGGTACTTCATCTATTTAGATAATTTAGATTTTTTGAGAGCTCTTCCCCAAGTTATATGCATTTTTCTTATATTTTGTGTCACTTTCTAAAAACTATTTTATATTTGCGACTTGGAATCTGTAAATGAGGATATAACTTCCACCATTTTGTAGATAAGTTTTGTTAAAATATCTTGGTCATTATAGTATTAACATTAATTTCTCTACAAACTATCTTGGTTTTATTTGTAGAAAAGGTATTTTCAACATTTTTAACAAGATGCTTTTCTCATACTTTGAGTGCAAGGTCTAAGTTTCTTTAAATATTTAAAAAAGAAGTAGTAAATTAATTCACTTTCTCAATGGGTAGTGTACATTTTAAAGGGTGGTGTAACAGTGTAATTGTCTCAGGAAATTGGAGAAATACTACTTGATTGTAGAGGCTGGATGTGCACTTGCATTTTAGAGCACTAGGTGGCGCTGCTGTAGCCAGTTTTCACTAGGGCTGTAGGTTGATGAGGCTACTTAGTATCAAGAAAATTATTTTATTACACAAATAATATTGGGATGCTCAAAAAAGAAGATAAAACAATACAAGAACGTCTTCCTAATATTTCAGAGAATAATTCGTGGAATCTTTAAGTTTTGTTGTTCATTAAATTTCATTAGGTGCTTGGTCAAGTAGGCCTCTCAGGGACCACACAGATATATAACCATTGTTTCTTAAATACAAAAATAGACTTTTGTTAGCAAATAACTGTGTTGCCTCTGATTCATAGTAAATTTAGTGATGATGATATAGTCAATGTGATGTACATCTGAGAGGGAGATGGAGGGGAGAGAGAGAGAGAGAGAGAGAGAATTTTCATTTTATATACTTTGCCTTATATGATTCTCTCTGTAAGTCTGTGATGTTGGCAAACCCATGACTTTCAGTTTTCAAGCTGAGGAAATGAGGGTCAGGGAGACCAAGCCTCTCAACTATGTGTGCAAAGACTGGATTCAAATCCATTTTTGACTCTAAGCTGCTCAGTGTGTTCTTTCTTTTACTACCTCACACTGTGTTCAGGGCATTGGCCTCCAAGATGGGACAAGTGTCTATCAGAATACTGTTCACATCTACCTGAGGAGGAAGGCTGCTGTTTTTCATATGAGCATTAGCTTATTCAAGCCATCAGGGCCGATTTGGTTATAGATGTCATGTTTTCCAAAATAAAACATTCTTACAACTCAGCCATAAAGAAAGATGAACTAAAAGCTTTTATAGGTAAATAGATGCAACTAGAAATCATATTCATAAGTGACTTGCAAATGTAAACACCATATTGTCTCATTAGTATAAAAAACTGAAAGAGTAAATAAGATCTGAGAGTCACAATAGATACAGTAAAAGGGAAAGAAACAGCTCAAAGGGAAATTACATTGTTTGGTCAGTCTTGCATGTCTGTGTCTGGTAACCTGAGCAATTACTTTGAAGATAACAGTACGCACTATAACAACCATTGTTAAATTCCTATCATCTTGTTTTGAAATTTTACATTGCCATTTTTTGTTGTTGTTGTCATTTTACTTTTGTTGTTTTTTCATTGTTTACTTCTTGATTTTTCTGTTTTTTTCACTTTAAAATAAAAAAGACATTCTTTTGTACTGTTATATAACTTATAAAGTCTTTTGCATAGCGTGTAACTTACAATTTGGATTTACAGTTTTTCAAAGTACTTGAGCTATCATAGGTGTATAAATGAAGAAGAAAACTAAGAAATCCAAACTCAATTCAGAGTATCTTATTCTAAGATTATTATTTTTAAAGTCCAGGACACTTTACTTTGTTTACAAATTGCCTCCATTTACTTTTGAATTGTTTTTCATGCGTTGACATTACTTTTCATACTTTATGGTATAGTAGAAGTGTGAGATAACAGTGTATTATTAAAATTTTCTGTAGCAATTGGGATTGTAATTTCAAAGAGTAAATATAATATAAAATTATGTATGCATAAATGAAGTAGAACATATTTGGAAAATGCTGAAGTGTGTCTTATTTTTGTAATATAAGCTACCTTAAGGAATTGTTGGCCAAGTTTCTTGGAGGGAACATGGTTGAAAAAGGACTGAAAACCCCCTGCATAATATGAACTATGAGAATAGTGGAGTCAGAGATTCTGATTAGAATCCCAGCTCCACAGCATGGCAGTTGTGTCCCTGAGGCAAACTGCTTAATTCCTGAGCTTCAGTTTTCCCAGTGGCAAAACATGAGAGGTAATAATTATTTTATAGCTTTGTGTGAATATTTATCCAGTAATGTATAAACTTCCTAGGAAAGGGTCTGGTCCCTGGAAGATATTTAAAAAAATTTTTTTTTTGCTTTTCTTTTTTCCAAGTTTACCCTTTCTTTCAAATACATGCTTGGTTGCTTTCTTGTCACATCTAGTTTGGAACCCACCTGACCCAAAGTTGGGTAAACTCAGACTGATTAAAGCGGTAGTGAATTGGGAAGAAGAGAGTCACTGCACACATTTTTTTTGGCCTCAGAAGTAGGAGAGGGAAGTGTTTCATTTTGCCTGGTTTGGATTGGGATGACTTTTCTCTCTGCCAACTCCTCTGGGACATGCCAAGCGCTGGGACAGTTCCAAGTGGTGAGAGGCCAGTAAACTACAGCTCTTAAAAAGTGTTCGCACTCTTTCACATTGCTGATGGGCGTGTTAGCACTGTCTGTCTTCTCTCAGTGTTGTGCAATATATTTTCAAAGTTTGGAAACTGAGAGCAAGCTGGCCCATAATTAATTCCCTGCACTGTCAATGGCTTTCAGAGAAAGATATCTTTGAAAGCTGTCATTTTATGAGGGAGATATTTAAAAATTTCTAGGACAGAGGTAGTGTTTTCAAGTACTTTGAAAAACTGTAAATCCAAATTGTAAGTTACATGCTGTGCAAAAGACTTTATAAGTTATATAACAGTACAAAAGAATGTCTTTTTTATTTTAAAGTGAAAAAAACAGAAAAATCAAGAAGTAAACAAGAAACAAGACAATTGATACTGCAGAGGCTAGAAAGCTGTTTTTTTGTTCTAGGTTTTTTTGTAGTAGCGATTTGGTTCTACCTATGAGAAACACCAGGAGGAGACATAAATTCAGAAGTTTGGCTTGAAAGAACATATGTTGGGCAAAGAGCAGAAGCTGTTGCAGGCTTCTGGTTGTGGCACCAGTGGCTAGACGTGTGGGTACCTGGGCAGTCAGGCCCAGCCTGCTCCCCGTGCCTTTAGATCTCCTCCTCATTTTTCAGGCTGCCAAATACCTGCATGGAATTTCTTTCTTCTTAACATGGCCCAAGTGGTTTTTACTGTCTGCAACTGGATATAGCAGTTCTATTTAACAAATGTTTGGCTCATCAGATTTTATCCTTCATAATCTGTGCAGGGAAGTAGTAGGAGTTTCTTCTGGGTCCAAAGAGGAAAGAAGGGTGACATAATAGAGAAAGCATGAGCCATGGGGTCAGGGTGTCTGGCATTCTCATCTGCTCTGCCTTTTACCAATGTTAAAAGATTAACTGAGGTGCATTAAATTTTGAAGAGTGGATATGAGCATACAATATGTTGGAAAGCAGGTAATTCCAGACCATGAACAATTTAGGGTTCTTGAGAAGGGCATCAAGGAGAAAACTTTTATAAGCTGAACACAGAAGCAAAGGAAAACAGTGTTCACTCGGTTAAAATGGAGTGGAGTCTTATTTAGATCATTCTAATGGAAAGTCCCTAGCTAGAGGTTACTTAGTAGATTACAACTGAGTAAGCTGAAGTTTCATTACTACTGTTGTGAGTATTGTCACAACCAAAAGGGAGTCACTTGTGTTGTAACAGGAAATGACCCTCCAAGTCAATATGCTTCAGTTTCTTAGCTGCCCAGGTTCCTGTTGCGGTTCCCGTTGCTTCTATCTTCTAGAAAAGGCTGGCACTGTGATGCACGTGTAAGAACCAATCAAAGACACTCAAATACTCTCCCTCTGTACTTCCCCTTGGCAACTCGTAAAACCCCCTCCCTGAGCCTTCCGGGCTTGATATTTTGGGATGATCCTGATCAGTGCCCATTGACATAAATAAATCTGCCTCCATATCCTGGGTGTTGTTTTGGTGTTTCTGTTTGCCACTGCAGTATCAATCCTAACAAAAAATAAATAAATAAACAAAGCTAGGAAGCCATGAAAGAAGAATTCTCACAGGATTACCTGATCAGCATTATCACAAAAGTTTCTGTCAGAAGCACACCTGCCATACAGCCTACAGCTGCCTTCCACAAAAAGCATTCCTGCAAGATCAGTCCAGTATCTTTGCGCATCACTGGCCTGGTGTCACCCCTCTTGATTACTCACTGTGGCCACATTATTGTTTCAAAATATCTTAAGTAATCCTCCTCATTTTTACCTTTCAAAACTTCTCTTTGCTCCAACCTCTTTGAATACACTTGTAGTTTATATGGCATGCATATTTCCATTGCAAAACCCTGCTAGTCCCAAATAAGTGTCATTTTTTTTCCTTTGGAGAATCTGATTTTTTTTAGGTTGACACTGTTTATACAGAGACTTGGTTTGTTATAGGGGAACCTATGGTGCTGGAGTCAACTCAGCCTAATCACCTGTCTATTATTGTTTTTATTATTATACTGGAGATTGATCACAGGACCTTTACACCGAGCTTCACTCCCAGACCTTTTTGACATTTAAATTTTCTTTTGAGAAAGGGTTTCACTTGATTGCATAGTTGCTCAGATGGGGCTTGAACTCACCTTCTTGCCTTAGCCTCCCAGAGTGCTGGGATTAAATGTGCCCACCTGCTTCCAATTATTAATTTTTAAAACATTAGTTGTGAGTTCTTGAAAACATTTCTACTTTGTGATTCCATGTATTCTTGTAAAAGAGGAATAATAATAAATACTTTTCAAAGATGCTGAAAATTAAACCAAATATAAGTATATTAAAAGCATCTTCTAAATAGCAGGAGCTCAATGCATAGTAGTAATAATTATAAATAAATATGCCTAAACATATGTGTTGATATAGAAGGTGATCTCTGTCTGTCTGTCTCTCAGCATATGAGTGAATGGGTGGGAATGGGAGGAATCTCAGTAACACAGAGATGGCAGCAGGAAAGGATAAAAAAAAAGGGTGCACAGCGAAGACTCTGCTAGATGGTGTCATTTCCCCCTTTTCATGTTGAAATCCCAGTGATCCAAGCTTTAATTTCCTTCTCTAGCCCATTAGAAAACAAGCAAGAAAACGCATTCATCCTGACCAATATATGTTTGATTGAACTAATTTCTGCTGGTTCAATTTAATGGATTTTACATTTATTGTTTGTCATTGCTTGAATCCTGCACAGCTGGTTTAGCAATCCAAGAAACATTACCACTTTGAACACATACCAGTCCTCAAGTAATCTTGGGCTAAGCCACTCTAGAAATGTTGGCAAGAGCATTTAATGGCAGTTCAGGGAAATTATGAGCCTTCAAATACAGAACCAAATATCACCCAGAACACCACTTTGTACTTGCCAAATTCAGTTTTCATAAAATCATGGGATTTTAGAGCTCACTGCCTCCTTCAGCAGGGATTTAAGGGTCCTCACCTTTTATTGTGGGCTTCATGCTATTCATGTGTGCTACTAGCTTACCAGTAGCACTTCTCCTAGTTGAGTCACTGATATAGCATCACAATCTTTTAACTAATTAATTTATTTTGGTGGCGGGAATTAAACCAAGGGTGTTTTGCATGCTAAGCATGAGGTCAACTAATGAACTATTCTCCCAGCCCAAGATAACCTTTTAAAATGTATGTGTGTCTCCAAGGTTTGAGTAAAGTACTTTTTTTCAATGTCATATAATACTAGGTAGGAGTATAGCTAGGTCCAGAACTTAGAGGCTCTAGCTTTTAGTTCAGCCTTTACATTTATATTTGATTTTATTTTGGGCTTGATTGTTGCTAAGTTTTAGCTATAGATTCCAATCTAGCATGGGCAGGCAGAGTAGACATTACAGAGTTAAAGTCCTGATTGAAAGATGGTTCTCTGGGTGACGTGGGGCTGGCCCAGTTATTCCTGCTTGCTGCTAACACCTGTTTTGAGATGGAGAAAGCCTGGCCCAATGTGTCCTGTTGCACCTGAGGTATAAAGGAGAAGCATTCTTGGGTCTCTCAAAAGGATGCAAGTGGGGAACACAAAAATCACAAATCTACCTGCTCAGGAGAGCTTTCACAAGGCTTAGGGGATCAGGTCATCATAAATCCAAGCTTCTGTTGCACTCTCTGCCTTTTTGGAATTAACAAACTTGCTTCATGCACCTTGTGGCATGGGTGAGCTTTCTGTCTCATCAGACTTAGGTGAGTATTAAACTGCAGCTCTGGAGACAGTGGGTCAAATTAGTGATCAGAGAAGAGTGAACCCACTCCACACATACCCTGCCACCATTGGCTCCTTACTCAACAGACAGGTGAGCAGTGTAGACTCAGGAGGAGTGGACTGAATTTTTCTAGCCCTTATATTTCCTTTCTTTACATCTTTTTGGATTTGGAGGTAATTCTTGCTATTGAATCTTGACTTTGAAGAAATTACTATAAAAACATGGTGAATGATATTTAAAATTGTTTCTGTATAACATCTCCTGGTTTTTGAGTAAAATACTGAATGGTATGGAAAAATATAGTCATTATGATTACCAAAGAGAGGTTTCCATGGACTATATGGCTGGAAAAACTAGGTTAAAAAACCCACAATAACCCACCTATTTAGAAGTAAACTAGGACTTCCTTTTTAAGAGTAGGTAGGAACTATGTTTTGTACTCACACCATGTGGGCTACTGAATATGAAATACAAGATATGCAGCAACTAAAAACTGCACATCATCTCTAGTACCATTTGGCCTCAGTGATTATAATGTTACCACAATGCAATCCTGTATTAGTCTTTCTTCTATTGCTGTAATAAAATGCTAGAGGCTGAGCACTTTACAAGGAAAATAGCTTGATTTAACTCACTGTTTTGGAAGGTTGAACATTCAACATTGGGTCACCTTGTTAATTCAGATTCTGGTGATGCTCCCCTGGCCATACATATATCAATGGCATCATGGAAAATGGAAGACGGTGGTAATGTGTGCAAGAGAAAGAGGTCACATGGCTGAGAAGATGTCACAAAGACTGATGAAGGCGAGTCTTGTTCTTTCTTCTTTTATTTTAAAGAGAAAAAAAAAGTAAAAGGAACAGTACAACAGTTTCTGAACAGGCTAGTAGGACAATAACAATAATACATTGTATATTTTTGTCTGCATATCACCTGAGGAATGGCTTGTTCTTTTGTAACAACCCTCTCTCAAGAACAAAGCAGGGTTCCATGGTTAATCCTTTCGAAATTGTGTTAGCCAGCTTTTGCTCTCTGTGACAAAATAACTGAGAAAATTAACTTAGAAGGAAGAAAGGTTGGTTTTGGTTCATGGCTTCTTATGATTCAGTCCATGGTCACTCAGCCCAGTTGCTTTGGGCCTGTGGTACAATGTCTGTACGTGTCAGAATTGTGTGGAGGCTCTCGTGGCACCTGGGAAGTGGACAAAAGGGAAGAGGACAGAGAGGGTCCAGAATATTCTATAGACCCAAAGACCTAATTTCCTTCCAGTAGACACTCCTTCCAAGTGTTTTATCCCCCCACCAAACTTCCAGTAGTGTCACGAGATGAGGACTAAGCCTTTAACCTATCTAAATGTCCTTTTGAGGATGCTTAACATCCAAATAGCACAAGGAAAGACTGTAGCCCTGTTGTTTTGTAATTATTTCCTTTCTTTCCTCCCTCAAGATGCAGTTAGTATTCTCTACATTGTTCAAGAGTTCTCTGTCTAGGAGGCTCCCTCTCCTCCAGTCTTTGAACTGAAAATCTGAGACCTCTTTGTCCGAAATGGTCCCCAGCATGGACTAATTTTAGGTTCTCAAGATATTTGGATAGAAAAATCTAAAGTGCCTGAACCTGATCTTGAACTTGTGTCAGGTTCAGAGCCCTCAGATTTGGACAGCTGTGGCAAATGACAGGACCGTGACTCCCCACTGTTAATGTTCAGCTTGATTTGAAATATTTATATGATTGAAAAATATGGTGCATTTTTACTTTTAAAAGATCATGACAGCAAAAGATGCATTGCCCTTAATCATTTCATTTTCTGGCTTTGAGCACACTTATCTCATCATTTTTTTGCCACTCTCAGAAGCAGATAGAAGTCTTCTCTTGTGAATGTTGTTAGTTGTGCGGTTGTGGCAGGTCGATGTCCTGAACCAGTTATAAATGTTTATCTTTTAAAATCATTTTGACTTTGGAGAAGAGCCAGAATTTGCAGGGTGCCAGCTCCAGGGAATACAGTGGATGAGCACACACCTTTCCAGTGGGTGGTACTCGGCGGCAGCATTCACTGTGGTTTTGATCACACCTCGTAAAGACTCTCATGAGAGAAGATGTGCAAAGCTGCTTCAGAAAAATAGCAAGAATGATGGGTAAATGCATTGAAAGCTAAAGGATGTATTTTGAGGGGGATTAGAGATTTGAATCTTTTACTCTAAAATACTTTTAAAAATGTAAACACTCATCATATTTTTTGATCATATCTTATATAGATAGGGTGGGGAAATGATGTCATTACTCACAGCAATGTTAGTCAATCATAGAAACTACTCAGAATCAGCTCCTTGCCTAAAATATTTGAGCCACACCAATTGTTCTTAGCAAAAAGACCAAAGTCCATGTCAGAATAAACCAGACACTGCATGTCCACCTCCCCAAACTTTGTCCACAGTACTTGCCTACTTGCTTTGTTCTATACCTTCTTCATTTTTTTGGAAAAAAAGTAAAATAAAATTGTATAACAAAATAGTAGGAGAATAGCAATATTCTCAATAGCATAATTGCATTGCATATTGTTATCTCTACAGTAGTTACTCAGAGCAGGGGTAAAAACCTCTCCAAAAGTATTAGCACAGACCTTTTTCTTCAGCAAACTAAGATAAACTAGTTGTATAACTGTCTTTTTTTTTCTTTTCCATTCCTTCTTTTCCCCTTTTCCCCATCTTATTTCCTTTTGAAAAATTTCTTTCCATCTCATAATATCTATTGTACATTTTGGACCTTATTTACTCTTATTGGTTTCTCACACCAGGGAGACAATATTATGTTTACACATGTGAGTTTGATTTATTGGTTTCTGCAACACATGTGCTGGCTTCATTATAGAGCCTCTCTCTGTGTTTCTGTCTCTCTCTCTCTCTGTCTCTCTTTGGAAAACTCTTGTCTTGCTGCTCCCCTTGCAGAAATACTCTCCTTTATACTACTGGTATAGCTTGGTGTTTAGCGTGTTTGCCTAGTATGCACAATGCCATGGGTTCTATCTCCAGCACTAGAAAACAAACAAACAAACAAACAAATGAGTGATGAGAAATATTCTCTTTTCAGCTCAATCTTCTCTATTCAGGCCACTTCTCCTAGTCATCACTTGTACTACTCTTTATCACTACTGTGTTGTTACATTTATTTCTGTCACTAATTGGTTAGGTCTTGTCTACCTTATTAGGCCTCACTAGTCTGTAAGGACAGAGTCCATGCTGGGTTTGTTCCTCATTTTACCCTTGGCACCCAGAGCAAATCTGGCCTATAGGCCTTTCATAATTATGTGCTGAATAAATGAGCAGAATGATCAAATTTGGAGATCTCATTCTATTAGTTTTTTAATTGCTACATTTGATATAATGGGTTTCTCATTTTCTCTCTGAAAGATTTCTTTTTGTCACCATTTGTTATGGCTTATGGCTAGGTGTCCTCACACAGCCTTATGTGTAATAGCTGGGGTTTTGGGGAGGTGGCTAGATCATGGTTGTGTGATACTGGAGTTTGTTGATGGGTTTGTAGCTTAGTGTGATGCTGGGACATGAAAGCTGATAGGAGGGAGTGAGTCACCATGGCCATGGCCTGGAAACCTGTATCTATATCTATATCTATATCTATATCTATATCTATATCTATATCTATATCTATATCTATATCTATATCTATCTATATCATCTATATGTATCTATATCTATACCTACATACTGATATCTACCTATACATATATTCTTCTTGTCCTAAGTACTTGCTACTTCCTGTCTGCCATGCCATAGACTGTTTCTCTTCTGCAATTCTCCTCTATCATGCTGCCCTGCCTTGGAGCCAGCTATGGACTGAAACCTCTACAAACTGTGGGCTGAAATAAACATTTCCTCCTTTAACTTTGGGTGTTTAATATTTTGCCCCAAGAACATGAAAGTAACTAAGACACCAGTCAAGAGGGTATTCCATCCACCTTTCAGGATTGTTCTGGGAAACTAATTAGCCCATAGGGATGAAGATATTTTGTAGATCACAAGCTACTCTATATGAGGAGGCTACTATTTTCGCTTTTGTTGATGAATTATTATTATACTAGAACAGATATAATTGGACTAGAAATGGGATACATTCATTTTTGGTCCCAAAAGTCTTTTGCTTCTTTTCTGTTATCGTTTTTTTTTTTTTAATCCAATGACAGCTTCTTATTGTTTTGCTACCAAAGCTTATATTAAACAAGTGATCTGACACAAACCATTTGTGTGTAATTGTACTTCTAAACACTGAGTCTATTTGCATCATAAACATGATTGAAGAACAAAATGCTTTGTCCATTTTTGGATGGATATCAAGTATCATTGAGGAGACAGACTGAGTGTCTGGGAGCCACTCGCTGGAGACAGCCACTGAGAAGCCACCCTACCTAGGCCCACCCTGCCAAGCTGTGTCTTGTTCTGAAGTGCCAATTGACCGAAGTCCTGATGTCACTGAGTATCCTTCTTCCTGGGCAGCAATTCCCCCATTTGACAAGAATTCCACCATCTTTGTTTACTTCTGTTCAGAACTCCCCTATAATGTAATGCTTGTTGATTTTGAGATTTTTAAAGGATGCTGTGATTGTTTCTAAGGAAATTGAAGGCAGTTTGGAATTTTGCCAAGTAACTACTACCTGTGAGATACTTTAGTGACTGCCATGCCTCCAGTCTAACAATCTCCAGAGTCTTTTGGAGGACCAGAAAACAACCTTTCATAGCTGACTGGATTCTGAGACGTTGAGAGATAGGAAGTAAGTGCCAGGGATGATAAGTAAGGAGGAATGAGTTATTGCTGCTCTTTCAGGCTCCATGGGAGAAAATTATATTTGGGACTGGTTACTATTGTGACAGATTGGTTACCACCAACCAATCATAAATGCCTGTAATTGTTTTGTGAACAAATTCCATGACGGGAAGGCACTGCAGGGCATGCACTAAAGTATATTTCATCATTGCTGACTTTAAGAGTTTAAACTTGAGTGGTGGAGGTGAAATATACACACAACATTACATGATATCATGAGCAAGTGTTAGACCCAAAGGAGAGCTGGGAACACAAACATCTGTTGTAGGCTAGGGCAGCCGTGGGAGGATCCATTGCAGGCTGGGTCTTGCAATGACTTGGAAGGGTGACTGAAGGGTGAATAGCACCTAAACCGATGGTGAAGAGGGATGGTAGGAAGAGACTGCTTCAAGTGGGCAATTAAAGACTGTATGCTTCTGATTTCTGACATAATTCACTCTCTGTTACTTTTGTACTTACCTTAAGAGGTCATGGTGGGGTACAGAGCAAGTTCATCAAGGATAGGAATTACTGGCCCAGCTTAATAGCCTTCACAGAAAGGGAGGGAGAAGAGAATACTGCCACCCGCCATAGGTTAGGGGTGAGGATAGGAAAAAACAGTGAGTAGAGGAAAGGGAACCCAGGCTCCAGCGATTTCCACCTCAAAGTGGCATGTTTTGCTTTAAACTGTATTGCTTCCCAGTCTATATTATAGCAAGTACATAAAGCCAAGGAAATGAGAAAACAGCAAGTAAAATGATCTGAAAGGACGAATACCCTGCATCTTGTCTAGCTGGTGCAAGCTTGTTAATGGCCCTAGTTAGACATGGTGGGGATCCAGGAACAGCCTGCAAATAGCTATATGGCAGCCAGAGAAGTGAGCACAGTCAGGATCTAGTGTAATTCATTTCCTCCCCACAGCTGGAGCATTGGAGTGGGCTCTATAGCTTTCAGCCAAATGTCTGTAGTGTTCCAATGAGAAGTCACTGGGCTGGACTGACAGCAGATTTCCCTCTGCCAGCCTCACACAAGCGATGGAGCTTGTAATCACCGTGCTTCAGGCTTATAGAGTGCCTGCTATGCCTTCCATTAGAAATCCATAGCCTTGGACAGCTCCAGCATATGTCCCACTACTAGTGTCAAGCATACAGCAACGCCATTGGTTCCAGAATGGCTTTACTTTACACTGTGCAAATTGATTAAAGATCCATTTAATCACAGGACAAAAGGACTCTAGATAAACAAAAAAAACCACTGAAATTTAATGGTCAAAGAGCATCAGGAATGTGGGGGAAATGCTATGTAATTCACCTGGTAGAGTTCAATTTGACACATTAACTTCCTGCACGGGGCTCGAACTCATGATCTTGTGCTTGCCAGGCAGGTGTTTTGCCACTGAGCTCTATCCCTGGCCCCTGTCTGCATGTTTTCTTACTGATTCTTTGTTGAGCTAGATGCTTCAGCAATTATTAAAGATAGTAAAAGCCCACCATATTTATTTGAAAAAAATGCATAAGTAACTCAAAAAAATTCCAAAATACAGAGTTTAATCTTTTCTACCAGGAAGCACAGAATAACACCAACACAAAGCGCCGAGGAAGAGTAAACCTTACTCTTTTCAGTTTAGCACTTTCCCCAGGGGAATAGCCACATGTGTGCACAAAGAAACAGCTGAAAATTGTTTATTGTAATATTTATAAGGGTTCTGTATTATAGACAACCAAATATCAAGCAGTATAAGATTGCTGACACTATAGTAAATCAACTGAAAAGTTCTCCAGACTGTTGTAAAAAACTAACGATGTATTAGAAATATTTCAAGCATTAAAGTAATGGTCATGCTTGTATCCTTCAAGGAAAACAGCAGATTCTAAGATGATATGTACCATTGGTTCTATTTGGAGGATATACTGGAAAACATTTACAAAAATATAAGCACTGACCAAGACCACTGTGTTGTATAACTCACATTGTGTTCTACAAGAATCATAGCCCAGGAGTTGCCCAGTGCGGTGGTCTAGACTCGATATTTTGGACTTTGGAATAACAAGTATCTTTAATTTGCCCTGTATGGATGATGGCCTTTTTCCTTTTTAATAAAACACTTTATTTTTTTCTTATTATAAAAATTATATGAAGTGTCAAGTGAAGGAGCATTGCAGATTTTAGGCACTGAGTCATAAAACCAGATTTGCAAGCTTTCTTCATGGACTCTCGCATACCCAGCAGTTCTCACCTTGAGCAGGTACTGGAGTCACTTTGACGTTTGCTAGCCACAGATTTTGGGAGGGAGAGGTTATGTAGTAGGTCTGAGCTGGACTCAAGAATATGTAGTTGCAGCAGGATTCTTCTACTGCTGCTGGTGGCCCCAGGACACACTTGAGGTTCACAGAAGTCGAGTGTTACCCAGTGGGAAGTGGCCAGCTACACTGGCTCTCAGTTCTATTTAGGACTTGTTAGTACAATAACTTTCTTAGCCCTCAGCTTCTACTTTCAGTCTTCCAAAATGTCTTGCTTTTCCTGGTAAATTCACGTAATGCAGTACTTGGATTTCAATTTCTTTTCAAGGTTCAGACTAGAGAAACAAGAAATTTAAAAGCTCATTTTCAGTAATTTGTTTTATGCCTGTTTCCTTCTCCAGGAAGTCAAGACAATAACAGCCTTGCTCTGTAGCAGGTTCACCATAAGAAATACAAATTCATTTGAGACACTATGTTGATAAGAGCTGTCTAGAAATATAATGCAAGCTTCTGGTCTGTGTCTTTATGCATGCAACCAATTTTAAAAAATTCAGTAAATTGCTTTTTTAGTACCATACTTTACATGATGCCTTAGACAAGTGATTGCTGTTTTACTTAAATTTATGATACAAGCTGAAGTTTGTTTTGGATTTACATATATTACATACTTTGATATTTGTTTGTGTACCAACATTCACTTAGCTAGTCAGTCATCCTTCTGACAAAAGCATTCATGAAGATTTGGGATATTACAAAGGTGAAAATTCTTCTTTGGAGATGTAAAATAAAGAAGATATAGCAATCATGCTGGGGTGATTTGAAGGCCCAATGGATGGTGCTTTATATTTGTTTATTGCTTTGGTTTTCTAAACTGTTTTTAAATGTTTCCAAATTTCTTTATCTTTTCAACCAAACAAGACTGATTAGATTGCATATTCTTTTTGCTTATGCCTATAGATGAAGAAATGAGGCTTGCAGTGATTTTGTGACTTGCCTAAGACTGTATTTTCCTGGGATTTAATCCCAGCTATTGTGACCCTAGAACTTTTCCTGTCAACACATGCTACTTAAAAAAAACGTATTGGTCACCTCTTTTGCCTTTTTAAGTTTGTTAGGGGACTAGTAGAGACAGAAGCATTGTCTACTAAGAAAGCTGTGAGCTTCTTTAGAACTGGGCTGGCAATACCACCTATTTTGAGAACAGCATTTCTTGTAATAGTCATAATTTTGTTTATTGTCTTGCCTAAAATCAAAGTTGGCATTGTCAGAGAAAATTTATAGTGGGACATCCCTTTATAATAATAGTAACAACTGTCGGATGAAATAATTTCACGCACTAGACTAGCAACAGTCTAATACTTTCTAATCTTGATGGAAAGTGATTTTTACATGAGAGAAAAATTCTTTTAATTTTGCTTTAGGCATTCTCCTTTTCCCATAAAATTTGTGTCTTAAGATCTTGGGTAATGTCTTGGCAAAAGTTCTGCAAGCAAAGGCCAAGTATTTGGCTAAGGAAAGAAGGGTGGAGGAGGCAGCCAAGGGCTGTATGGGTTGCTTAGTCATAGTTCATGAAAAGTGTGTGCTTCAAACTTGGGTAGTCATGAAAGCCAAGGGAGGCATCTCCTTGGAGGAGAGAAGTCAGTGTTCGATGGTGCTTTGACAAGAGATGCTTTGGCAGCCCCACAAAACATTTCTTGAGGATACACAGATGCTGGGTGCATCTCAGGAGAGAAATACTTCACAGCATTTACTCTACCCTTCTTTGAATTTTGAGAACTGAAGACATAGAAAGTTTTGATTTTAAGATACCCAAAGGACTAATGTTCAAATACCAAGAATTAAGTGCTGAAGTGGAGATCAGCAAGCTCTAGACAAAGACATTTTGGTCCATCTGAGATCTCAAGACTGTCTATGAGGTAAAATCCCTGGCTGCATATATGCCAAATCCTTTTCTCTAGGGGGCTTTATGAAGCTCATGTCTTAGTCAAAGGCTGAAGACCTTGTCAAATAAAAACAAATCTGAACTTAGGTAAGGAGACACTTTATTCAAAGAGACTGCTGCAAAAAGAACTCTGACTTTAGGATCTGCCAGCATTTCAAAGCAAACTAGAAAAAGACTTTATAAAGAAGTAAGTAGGCCTAGGGGGATCTTTGGAAGAGAAGTTGGGCAATCAGGGAGGAGCAAATAAAAACAGGATGGTGCCTTGCCTGAAGATAGATGGTTCTTGCTGTTCACCCAAGTCTTGTGATGGGCTGTCAAGGCCAGAGGTTCTGTGTTTCGGGGTGGGGCAAGCCAAAGTTTAGGGAGCCACTGAGAGCACAAAATCCAAAGTAAAGCTTAGGAAAATGAAATGAAGTATAAGTGATGGGCAACTGAGAGAGCCCAGTGCACCTGGAGCTCTCTGAACAGGTGTGAGGAAGCAGCCATTCTTGAATGTGGATCACATGATTAGCTCACCCAGGAGTTACTAAATAACACAGATTTCTTGATTCCATGTTTGACAACCCATACTTTAACAAGCTCCTTGACTGATTATGCATAGTCAAGTTTAGAATAAGTTGGGCAACAAATAATGGATTTAATCAGAAGACCTGGTTTAGAACAGTGGATCTGCTATTCTTTGGTTAGATAGTACACAAATCACATGACTGTACTTAGCAAGAGTTGTTATTGTTTAAACCTAAAATGTCCCCTAAAGGTCTCATGTATTTTGAGAGGAGATTTTCAGAAAGTGATTGGATCACAGGGACTTTATACCTTATCAGTGAGCTGAAGATTTCATAGCTGAATATGCTATTAGGAGGTAAGGCCTGGGTGGAGAGGAGGCATCACTGGGAGTGTATCTCTGTTCTCTGGTTCTTTTTTGCCCTTTCTCTCTCTGTCTCTCCTGTCTCTGTCTCTCTTTCTTTCTCTCTCTCTCTCTTACCTCTCTCTGTCTGCTTCTTTGGTTGCCAAGACTTGCAGAGCTTTCCTTCACTAGGTCCTTCTACCATGACGCTTCTGCCTTGGAGGCAGCCATTTGTGGACTAAACTCTCTGAAACCACACGGTGAATGAACCTTTCTTCCTTAAAATTGCATGTGCCAAGTGTTTGGTCCCCACAACAGCAAAGCTGACCAATACAGGAATATGATGGAATACTCAGATAGTCATTGTGATTTTTGCATGATGCCAGCATGAACAGTTTCAGCAGGCAACAGGGAAGAAAATTTTGAGCACTAAATTACTACCATCAGATGATAATTACAAGGTAATAGCACATGGTAACAGTCACCTATCAGTTGCTGAAAATGTTGGTTGGGTTTTTGTTTCCTTTGTTTTAAAAACAATCTTATCCCTCTCAGGCCCCTTGTTTCCAGCTGTCCATTTAATTCAGTGTGCTATAGAAATATCATCTTCCCTTGCACTGGGATAGGAAGAGATTGGAAATCGAAGTTACATGTGCCTGACATTTTATGATTCTAGATAAGTGTAGGATTAGAATCTGTCTTCTAGTATTTAGTCTAATGACACAGAAATTCAAATCCTTGTAAAAGATCATGCATAGACTCAGAGCTTAGCTGAATAAAAAGATATACTCAGAGTTGTACTTTCTCCTGGAAAGACAGAGAAAAACCTGAGCATTAACCTTGGTGGTGGTAAAATGGAACTAGGCCCCCACTTTATTTTAAAGAGAAAATAAAAATGATGAAAATGATACAGAATTTCAAAACAAGATGATGGGAAATTTAAAATGGTTATTATGTTGCATACTGTTGTCTTCAAAATAGTTGCTCAGATTACCAGATATAGTTATGCAAAATTTTTGCTACTGTTTTTGCTTTTCATATTAGTTTTATATTTAGAAAGAAAGAAACAAAAAACCAGAGGCCTACTGCATGCTATAGCAGAGTGGGGAGCTGACCGCAGTGTTTTCTACCACTAGTTTTTCTGCATTTCTGACTTTCTCTGAGGCTTCACTGCTTCACCTTCTCAGTGGGTGGAAAAGGAGCCCAGTGATTGAAAAGCCAGAGGAGCAAGGGAAATCTTTTCCTTGTTGTAACTGTGTGAGTCTGTCTGGTGTGAGTCCTTTCCTCCTTTTCTCTTTTTCTTCTCATTTTCTCTTCCTCTTTTCTCTATCTTCAAACTTGCTTTTGGTGCTAGCTCTGTGCTATCAGCTAGACAGTGTCTCTGATGTTAGGCTAAGACAGTGAACAAACCATAATTCTACTTTTTAAGAACTTGAAATTTAGTCACAGTTTTGAATGGCTTTTGGAGCAGGCAATGATTATTGGTTGAATTTTGCAGGGTCCCATCTGTCCAAAGAAAGTTGGTCCCAGATAAAAATAAGATGGTTAATAAGGACCAGCAGTCTTCCTGCGGGGGCACAGAGCTCTCTTTCAAGCGTCAAATGACTTGGGTTAACCAGCTAGTGAATGGGTGACTTGAATTTATTTTTTTATACTTAGATCTTTTGTGTCTCAGAAATAATCTTAAGAGATGAGTATTATTAGAGGGTCAAATGAAAGATTTTATGGAAATCACTGAAGATTATAAGGTGCTTTATTGATATAAAGCATCTATATTCAGAATGAGGGTCCCAGTAGGTAGCAGCAGTGATCACAATAGTCCAAAGTGGCAACAACTCAAATGTCTATGATCTGATGAATGGATAAGCAAAGGCGATATATCCATACAATGGAATACTATTCAGGCACAAAAACTGCAGTGCTGGCATATGCCATATCATGAATGCACCTCAAAAATGTTATGTTAAGAGAAATAAGAGACATAAAATGTCACATGTATGGTCCTATTCATTTGAAACATTCAGAAAAGGTAAATCCTTAGATGCAAAGAGACAAACTAATAGTTGCCGGGGAACAGAATGCAGGGTAAAACAGGAAATAAATGCTTAATGCACACAGAGTTCCCTTTTAGAGTGATAAAAATGCACTGGAACTCGACAGAGGTGATGGTCACATAATATTGTAAATACACTAAGTGCCATTGAAGTTTATCTCCAAAATGAGAAGATAAAAATGAGAGTACTGGGACTATTTCTTTGGGTTCCTAAACATGCCACAAATGAATAATTTGCTGTTGCCCTTAGTGAAGGACTTATTGTTACTTATTTGTCTCTTTTGTTTCTTGTTTTATCATAATTTGTTTTGTTTTTCCCTCTAATACAGAAAAGATAGATGTACATGTATAGGCTTATACATGCCTAGAACTTCTAAAGAGTTTACAAGAATTGATTTTCATACACGTGGTGGTATGAACAGCTACTTTAAGAAAATGAGACATTATAGTATCCATTGCTGACTCCTATCATCTTGTTGTGAAGTCCAGTAATGATTTTATTCTTTGTTTTGATCGGTTTTAGTCTGTTTTGTATTATTTAATTTCAATATGTGTGAAGGTATGGACAGCTATTTTGAAGAGAACAGGAAACATTATAGTAGTCATTGTTGATTTTCCTATTGCCTGATTTTGAAGGCCTATAATGCTTTCATCCTTTTGTTTTGATTGGATTTATATTATTTTGTTTTGTTTGATTGTATTGTGTGTGTAAAGGTAAGACAATAAGTTTGAAGAAAACAAGAGACATTATGGTGGCCACTGTTGATTTCTTGTTGTCTTGTTTTGAAATCCTGTGTTGCTTGCATTGTTTTGTTCTGATCTGCTTTGTTCTGTTTTGTTTTGTTCCATTCTATTTTAAAAATCTTCCTAAAATTTCTGAGTGAAAGTCTTGGGACTTCCTCATCAACCGGAAAATTGGATTTTCTTTATGTGACTTGCTCTATAGTTGCAAGACAAAATGTTCCCTTCTCTCTTGTGGCTTCTGGAGCCAGCCTCTATTTCACAGAATGACTTTCTTTACTAAGTCTGGAAAAATCTATGTTTCTTCATAAAGGTAAATCTTTTCAGCAGCATGGGTGTTAACTTGACATCAAGATTTTTATTTTTGAGTTTGGGGCTTTTGTTTTCTTCCTTTTTTTCTGGGTTGCTTACCAGGTGACTGATTCCCCGTTAAGGTGAAAATAGCCTCCTTAATTTCATCTCCTGATATAATGTGATGTTATTTTTACTCTGCATTGTAGATGAGGAAGTCATTCTCCAAGGAGCAAATATAATTTAATGGAGGCTTTACCCGAGGTTTCACTAAGGCGAAAAATTGGTAAAATGGTCCACTAAATGATGGCTACACATGCTCCCAGAATACTCCAGGGGCTAAAATGTTCATCTGGAATCCAGATATCTGTTACAGAAACCCAAGTCCCTGCTGGGTTCCCATTATCAACCTTGTTTTTTAACACTTTGGAAGGAACACATCATATATATAGTTTGCTTTTCTCCCTGGGTCGCTGATTATATTTTATTGGAATTTTCCTTTTTCTCTTGAAGTTTGTTTTAAGAAAGCTAATGTCTAATTTCTGGTCTTTTGTTAAAAAAATATTTGTCTTGTCTAGAAAACGTATCCAACATTTATTGGAGTTGTGGCTAGGGGCAGAATTCATGGGGAGGATGAATCATATAAGAGAGGACTTTAGTTATTTTCAAGCCAGTAGAAATGGTGGTAAAAAGCTGATCTGCTCTCTCTGTAACTTAGATAAATCCCAGGATCTCATGTGGCCCAGTATATGTTGATACTGCATCAAAGATATAGCAGTCCAACTTCAGAGTTCCTGAAGAATAAACTCTTTTCTCTAAAAACTGTAACTTTCTTTAGAAGGGCAGTGTAGATGCTTTATGTGGCACTCAACTCAAGAGCCCTCCTCAGAATTAGAGTTAGCATTGGTCCTGGTTTCAGGGCAACTGCACAAAACATCTCCTGTCTCTGCGATTGCTCGCAGCTACATTGAACCCAGCACATGCCCAGGGCTTCTCCTGTGCTGAGCTCCACCTCCTCCCTTCCCTTCCAACCCTCCCTTCCCTGCAGGTGCCTCTTCACCAGGGTGTGACTCCCTGGAAAAAGAAAAGCAGCACCTTTACAGTCTATCCCAGTTGCCAGCCTGTCCTCTCACCCACTTCCTCCCATGTTTCCAGATTTTCTTTCCTAGGAGTTAGACATTCACTCTAGGACTGGAGAATGCAGTGGGGAGAGCAGAGGGACCAGCACTCCTTGTTTCCATGTGTATGTATTTGCTTACGCACCAGTGATAATTTTTTTAGAAGGATAATAAGCAGGCACTGCACTAAGATAAGGGTCATGGAAATGGGGTGGCAGAGACGACTGTCTGGGCCAGCAGTCTGAACTGGAGTCTCCACTCACAAGCTGTGTGGCTCCATGTGGTATGGCTTTTTAAGCGTCTGTTTCCCCTTCTTTGAAACGGCTGTAGTGGTAGCACGCTTCCTGTAGAAGCTCTGTGAGCTTTACCTGGGCCCCAGGTCTCAGCAGAGGCCATCAGCTGAGTGCGCTTGGTTTGCTTGCTCTTGTGTCTTTGTGGAGACTTAACCTCCAGAAACAATGCTTCAAGAGTTGGCTTTGTTGGGACTAAGGGGCCTGAAGAGACAGTGCCACTCAGTCTGTTAGTTTACAAAAAAGGCTAATTACTCAGGTGGCTTCAATTCATTTGTGCTTCACTATTCAGCTCCACTATTCAGATGGAGTGGATATTTTGTTGCTCTACCCTTCATAAGAAACCAAAGCAAGGCAAAGCAAAGCAAACCCAGCCAAAGAGAACCAAACCAAACCAAACCAAACCAAAACAGGTAAGCTAGAGAATCAATGGTTTGCTGTTTGCTTTGTTAGTAACATTAGAACACCTTCGTATTTATTACTTTTGTTTTTCCTTAATGATTATTTCTGAGATCACAGAAATGCAAAATTATACCACTGGGCTCAGCTAAGAAGCAGAGAACACATGTGTTTAGCATATTTCTAGAGTCAGTTTAGGGGAGTGGTGAGTTCCAGAAACAAAGATTGCACTGTCATTGGAACCTGTTTCAGAGCAAGCTTAGATGTTGGACTGGGTTAGAGAGAAAGGAGGGCCCACATCTGAGTTTTGGGTGACAGTTGGAGCCAAGACTGGCTGCCTTGTTTAGGCCTCAGAGCAGTATGATTGTGGGTTTAAAAGTTAAAAATCTACAGAGAAGTTCAAGATAGAGATGGGAGAGTGTTAACGCAAGCTTGGGGCCTTGAGGACTAGATGAGCTGTATCCACACAGAGCCCATCCTGAGGGTTGTGAACACATACACTGGCATGGCAGAAGTTCTCGTCTGCAAGCGCTGGAAGGGTTATTTTTTCACTGCTGCCATCTAAATGCCTAATAAAGAAGCTGGCACAAGGAGAGAAGGAGAAAGAGGAAGGACATCAGAGTAGTTGCTTGATGTACCTCATCCTTTCTGGGCTCTTGCTCCAGGGCGCTGGGAGCAGGAGCAGAGGTTCTCATACTCAGTCATCCTTGGAGGTTCATCTTGCTCGGTCTCCCAGGACTTTAGTTTTCTGCAGCTCCCAACAAACATTTCAAGAAGTTCTAGAAAACAACAGTCACTGGGAGACTGAAAGAAGATGAAATTGAATTCCAAGAAATTAAAACACATTCATCTTTTGAAAACATAAAGGTAAAATTGGAGTGAAAGAAAGAGGTAAAAGCAAGACTCATAAAAAGGATTTGATTCTTAAAGCAAAATATTAAAAATATTAGGATCTAGAGATAAAAACTGTTGTTTTAGAGGGAAATAAGCTGTTGTGATAGGGTGGAGTATTTGCTGTGAGATGGATAGGTTAGTAGATTTACCTTGGGAAATTTCAGTTTTATGATAATTAAGAAAATGTTGTGTTCTTTTCTCATCCTTTATCAGTAGTGGAGCCTGGAAGAGAATTTACTGTCGCTTTTTTTCCAGAAAAGATATCTGTATTTTTATAACCCTTGCACAGGTAGGTGTAACCAAGTGAATGTCCCATTCAGAGATTCTTTAATTTACTAGAGAAGAATGACATGTGTTGCATCCAAGTATTTCTTGACACTTCCACGATGCACTTCCTGTAGAGCCTAACTGCTTTTTGTTTTGTGTTGAACTTTCACCTGCATGCCCTCTTGTCCACACAATGATGGAAAAAAACACAAAAGGATCTTGGATGTGTCAAGGAATCATATAATCTGCAGTTTTCTTGAGTTTACATTCTTCCAAATACACAGTTAATCTTGCCTCTGACATTTTTTAAAGTTCATCTAAAACAGAATGTAATTAATGGTGAGTGGTCTACTGGTGACTAATGTATCTACTAGTAGATACTGGTAAACTTAAAAACTAGCTCCACAAACTTGATGCTTTTCATCTTTTTAAGCAGTTCTTTTATGATGTTTTCAATATTTCAGTATTCAGGCTCACACTACGAATATTTCAGATTAAGACCAAAATTATAATAAAACTTTAATTTTCTTCTCTGCTATAGAAGATTCTCATAGCATGACAAGATTGACAGTGATCAGCTATTATTCTCTAGGGTAGGATAAAATTGTATGAGGACAGGCTGAATTATAGACAGTACTATAAGGCCATCTGAGGATTTCTGAATGATAATGAAAGGCAAAGAAAGGACACAGAGAAAGCATTAGAAATATGTACCTATTAAGATGTGCGGAGAAATACTGCCTCCCATCTAAAGGTCTGAGCAAGTCCTTCTCGGTGTCATTGAGCATCTGAAATTTAGGAAGCACTTCCTAAGGCAAAAAAGATCAGAGGATTTTCCACACTGAAAGAAGATGCTCCACTCCCAAGGCCTCGGGAAGATGCCAAGAGGCATTGAGATCTACCTGGTTCTATTGATAAGCCCACCTCAGTAAGTCCCACCCACTGGAAGTGATAAACTATTTCTTGTCTAAGAAAAGGGAATTTTGTGAAGAATTCCAAAATTTCAGATGCAAAGAGTATGACACAGGCAATTAAGAAATAAATAAATGGAGTTGTTCAGCAGCTTTCCAAAGGGATTTGGCATTTGTTTTGTTTTTAGAGAAATGAAGTTCTCACTTTCTAGGCTAAAACTAATTGAAACTTTTAATTCTGTGGGACAGAGAAAGAAGTACTCTTTTGCTGTATTTAACATGTGTGAAGATACATTTAGAAAGGGAACGGCTAGAATTAACTTGAGGTTCAAGTGAAAGAGATTGTAGATCAAAGAAAGGTAAATATATGAATTAAGATGTCTACTGCATGCTCTTTAGATTAACCACGTCTCCTTAAAGTCTGTTGAGTATAGTCAAATATTGTCATTATATTGTAAGTAAGGAATTGAGGATGGGCGGTTAAATACCCTGCCTTAGGTCATGAGGTGAATACGAGGTCCTTTAACATTCTCTTCTCGGCAAAGAGCAACCCTAATCTTTGTACTAGAGAGAAGTGCGTAACTCTTGCTGAGCTTTCAGACATAGAAAAACTGAACTGGTTAGCTAGCTTTAGGCCTGACACTTGTAAAGTGGTGGGCTGAGACTCTGTAATGGGATTGTGGGCAGATCCATAAAAAAGGAATAGACAAACAAGAAGTAGAGCTAACAGGCTACAAAACAAGACAGACATTGAATGAGAGGGAGAATGAGAGACAGAAAGATTAAGTTTTGGTTCCTTATCATTTCCTGTTCTTACTTATTCCTTCCTGTGGATTCTTAGGTTCTATGAATCAGAGCTAGGTCCTTCCAGGAAAACTAGTTGGTGTAGCTTTCAGTTTCTTGTAAAAAGGTCGTTCTCAGGAGAGCACAGAATCAATCCTAGGATGTGGCTCTATGTATGGAATTGTGTAAAAATCTTAAGTTTCCTGTTGAATTTAAGAATGTCTCATAGGCTCCTTGGCAGATGGCTATTTGGTTTCTGATTAAACACTTCTAGCTCACTATGTCCTTAGAATACCTATTCCATTTTAAAATAGTTACTTTAGTTGCCTAAACTGTCTTGTAGTTAGCCCTAGGATTATTCTCCTGTATTTATACCTACTGTTTATGACTCTTCAACTTTTGAAGAAGTTACCATGATTATAATGTAGATGTGTGTAAATATAAGAACTATAATATATAATAGCCCATTTGGGGCAATCAAGTTGATAAAAATAATAGATTTTTTTGTTCTTTGATTGAATTTATATTCAGATTCTTTGTCATTCTGGTTCCCTAACTCTGGATAATTCTGGTACATCAACCATAATACTATAATATAACCTCTCTAATTTAGCACACCAAATTCTAATGTAGAACTTGGTAAAATTACTGAGTTCTGTAATTTGGAGAATATTCCCATGATGTAACCAAAATAAAGTTACTTAACCTTGTCAGTTGTAATGTTCTATTGCCTTTGGTTATTGATGAGTAACATTTTAACTCAGGAGAGATAGAGTTCCTCAAAGAAGGATGCATTTATAATAGGATTGATAAGTATCCAGAAAACAGAAATAATTGGTGGGTGTTCTTACATAAATTATGTCATAATGCACAAAAAATTACTATGCTATCATTTGTATCAAGCCTTACCCATGACTTTGGACAGCTAAAGAATGTTGAAATGTCAAATGTTGAAAGTGACCTGTGGTTCTTCTAGTCTTTGGCCCTTGTGTCATATTTACTTTCCCTTATCTGATGTATTATGTGTTTTATGGTTAAGTTAATCTTGTTAAAAATATTTTTATTGTGTGAGGATTAGGGAATCAAAGAGGGTTTTCTCTCCTTTCTCCCTCCCCTGTTTTTCCATACAGGAAAGTTCACGTTTATAGGCAAAGTCATTCACAACATGCTATTTTTCAGTCTTCTATCAAGTGGCTCACTTTATCCTATGGTCCAGTCACACTATTCAGTCCCTGCTTCCTGCATTTTCTCACCTTTGCTTTTTGGGTGGCACAATGGTACACCTTCCCCTTTGATTCTGCCCAACACAATCCTATTCTTCTTTGAAAACTTGATTCTGTTCTCTCTCTTGGATTCCTTCCCAGGTCTTTTCTAGTCACAGTCTCTTTTCCAACTTTGTTATCTAATAGCATTTTGCTTACCCCCTTCATTGGACAACCAGTCATATTTTGCTTCAAAATTCCTTATGATTTTGTGTTGAACCTTCTTTCATCTCCCAAATTATCATATTTTATTTTTCTACCATATTCCCCAAGAAAGTTAAGCAAACTGAAATGTTCCAATAAAAAAAATGAGGTCAGGAACCACAAGGAATCTGGTGTTTTTGAGAGTGTTTAGCTTAGTGCTTTGTGCTGGGATGAGAAGAAGTTGTTGCTGGTTGGATCCCTCCCAATCCAGGGATTATCTAAGGAGAAAGAAATATAAGGACATCTCAATGAAATTAAGATTTAGTGTGTGTTTTAGGCACAGGATGTAGGAAAAGTCTTTTTTTTTTATTCTCAGATCTTTAAAAATGAAGTGTCCAAAAGGAAAAAAAAGAAAACTAAGGCCCAAAGTAACATCACTAGTATTTCTTAGTTTCTTGCAATTTGGAAAATAATGTTATCTCCCATCTTTAAAGCTTATAGCCAAGCATATTAAGAAAACTTGCATTAACTCCGGACTTCCTACTGGAGATGACTTACTTAGAGTGAATATTTGTGATTGCTTTCCTTTATTTGTTCCTGTGCTTAGTTCTTTTAAGTTTTGACACATTTATCTTCTTCATTCCCATTCTCATTTAACATCTGTTTCACAGGTCTAACTCTGATGATTTACTCTGCATATTATTAAATTGTGGAAATTTTTTTGATGCAAGTCGGCAGTGAAATAATAAAGGCCAAACCACAAAGAAAAATCTTACAATCATATGTTCAGCTTATGGGTCCGTGAGGAATGCCAATACGGTTTGAACTTTTAGTCCCTCCACTCCCATCAAATGACTTTATGATTTGTGAGACAGTTCTAGAGAGCTGCATGATTCTCTAAAAAAAAAAAAAAGAGAGAGAGAAAAAAGAAAAGTATTTTGGGGGCTATTTTTGTAGTGTAGTCTTCTACAGATAAAAAACAATAGCCCTTCTTACCTGCGTTGATACTAATTGCTTTTCTAAACTGAGTTTGCCTCTTTTTTCTATGAGAGTTTGGGCTGGACCAGGACTTGTCATTAGTGCCAGAAATCTAGGCATTCCTATATCAAGGTTTATGGCAGTGTTTTGCAAGTATTTCCATTCTATAAATAATATTCCTATATTTAAATAATTATTGCAATGGGAGGAGATGTGACCTTGCCAGTTGACTGCAGGTGGAAATCTCCCCAGGGTGCAGCCCCAGCCACTGCATTCTGGAGGTCAGCAGAAAGGGACAATACAGCCCCTCCACCCCCCTTGGCTCTCATAGGTATCTCCTGATAGACTGAATTTGTACTAGAATGAATTTCAAGGAGTTAAAACCTACTCTGAGGTGGAGCAAGTATCTTTTTGGCCTTCTTTTGGGGAACAAGATAGACAGAGGGCTGTGCTTATAGCCATGTCCTTGGCTTGGGCTTGGAGCTACTCATTCTGAGGCATTCTCACAACTGATGTTATTTCCTATTTCCTAAATGTATTTTAATATAATCTCTCTATATACTTCAAAACTATATATGTGTGTATGTGTGTGTGTGTGTGTGTGTGTGTGTATTCCAACAAACATATCTTCTTTGTATTATATTGAGTTTTTACAACCCCTACAAGATAGCGAAGGAAGGGACTCCATGACTCACATCACAATTAAGGGAGGCCATGGTTTTCCTGGCCAACATAGTGAAAGTTCATCCCAGAAAACAACCCTGCTTTCAAATAAATCAAAAGCAGGAATGTCACTTGGCCAATATCACATAAGCTTTGAGTGGCAGAATTTGATGTAAAAGTTTCTTGACCTCAGCACTATTGATATTTTAGGCCAGAAAATGACTTTTTTCTTTTGACATGGGGTCTCACTATGTAGTTCAGGCTGGTCTTGAACACACAGAGATCCTCCTGTCTCAGCTTCCTGAGTGCTAGAATTACAGACATATACCACCATGCCTGGGCAGAAAATGACTTTTCATGGTGGGTTGTCCTTGTGTAAAGCAGGGTTCTTAGCAGCCTCCCTGTACTGTACTCATCAGATGCCCTCTCCCAAGTTGTAACCATGAAAAATCTGTAGATATTGTCACATGACCTTCGGGGACAAAAGTCCTCTCAATTGGGAATCACTGATCTGATTGTAGGTTCTTTCCACTTTAATTCTAGGGCATTTTCTTCAATGTTGAAGAAGTCCTATATTGTTAGGTGTTATTTTCTGCAATATTCACAAATTTAGAGGCTGTTACAAGTAGGAGGAACTTATTTTGTAATGATCACTTTCTTTGTCAAAGGGAGGAATATGATAGTTTGGACTTTAAGCGAACTCTTCCTCCTTCTCTCTACAAGAATGAACATCAGTTACGTCAATTTCTCTGAGTGGTGAAGTAGGACCACAAGCTGCGTCCATTTGCCCATCAAGTAATTATCAGATAGAATATTCAATTTAGTTCTCACTTATTGAATAATCAGGAAATATTTCACTGCACAATGTGTTCTCCTATTCAAAGTGTCATGTTTAAATTAATCTTCCAACTCAATAAAACACAATATATAAAGTCTAGTCTAGATATCCGTAATATTTTAGGCTCTATTTGATGCCAAAGAGGTGAATAAGGCATGTTTCAATTAATTTTAAATACTTGTTGAGCAAGTACCCTGAGTTGGGAACCAAAATAGTTACTTAACCCCTACCCTCCAGAAACTAGAATCCTCTGCCAAGGTAAATGGTGAACTTGCACTTGCTTGGAAGGGCAGGAGTGTTTGCGCCAGAATGGAGAAAGGTTAGTTTTCGGGAATTCAAAGGAACCTAAAACTATAAAAGAAAAATAAAAGTAATTCATGGTTCCACACAAATTAGAAAGTAGACTTTGTTTGCTGGGATAGAAAAATTCAAAAGATTTGGTAATAACGGTTGAGGCACATTAATTTTTCTTAAAGCTGCATGATTCTTTACCAAGAAAGGCAAGGCAAATGTATAATGCCTCAAGGGTTCAGGGTTGTTTCCTTGTCAGTCTCCCTTAGAAAACTTGGGAGCATTTGTGGAGCAGGCAGCTTACAATGGTCAGACCCTTTGGAACAAAAAAGAATAGCCAGAGCTAAATTCTAATAAACTGAGTGATTTTTACAAGGTACGAAGACTTTTCCAGGGAGTCATGCCATAGGGAAGACAGAAGGAAGGAAATCTGTTTAAAAGCGTCATATCAAGTACATTTTGTTTCCCACATGCAAGTGAAATTTGTGTAAAAGAGAGTAACCTAAAGGGGATGAATTGGCTGCAGGTGGATTTCTATTCAGAATACTTACTTTCTTTTCAGTGGGTTATGAAATTGTAGGACAAAAGAGAAAGCTGAGTTATGCCAAGGTTATATATTTGATTGTACTGATTGGGGTGTGTGCTATCTGGTAAAGATATGGGAGATAAAAAGGAGATTTGTGGGGTAAGAGAAGAGGTTGAGGGAGTTAGAGTTCCAAAGTATTGTGTTTTAGATGCATTCATGCATGTTGAATCACTTAGTTTCATAACAACTTTCCAAATTAGGTAGTTTTAGCTCTGTTTCATAGTAAAAGCCTTAGGAAACAAATCAGAGGAACTTGTAATTTGTGGATTATTAGTGACAGGGCTTGGAATAAATCCATTCTGTTTTGTTTCTTGGTACCAGGACTTGAACTCATGACTTTGTGCTTGCCAGGCAGGTGCTTACACTGCTGAGCTAAATCCCTGGCAATAAATCTATTCTTTCATGAAGAATGAAGTTGAGTCATAGATTTCAGGTTGATGTGTCCTAATGGTTCACTTATCTTGTAAATGTTATAACAGTTTATACCTAGGAAACACTCACCCACTTACATCAGTCCTCTTTAACTTGCTTTCCAGAGCAGTCAGAGATCTCCAATGCCCCGTAGATCCTGGATATGAGAGAAAATGACAATAAAAACATTTGAGTCTGATAAAACTGTCCTCAACCACCAGCTCTACTGGTCGGTCTGTGGTCTTGTACAAGTTTCTTAACTACTGTCAGCCTTGCTTCTTTAACTGTGAAACATAGCAATTGTATATGCCTTCCAGGGCAGCAAAGAGGTACAGGTAAGTCATGTGGCCACAGTCTCTGGCATCTGGTGACTGTCCTGACTGATACAAAGTTGTGGGAGTGGGGGAGTTGTTATTTTGGCTACCTATCCTTCTAAAGAGTGATGTTGCATCTCTTTTTGCTTTTTCCATTTTGCTTGCTTTTTCCATCACTTTCTTTGTAAATCATAGCTCCGAAATGATCTATTTAACACTGTGATGAATCCTCTTCTTGGTAAATTTAATTACATCTGGTGTTGTTCAAGGTCTTTTATGACATGTAATATGAAATAGACCACAAGAAGAAAACTAGTTGAAAACAAGCTGAAATCAATAGAAAATAAATTAATATGACTGCAAGGGGAAGGGAGAGGACAGGCTATTACCTTGTGCAGTTAGCTTGGTATATAGCATGCTAGTTCCTGAAAACAGTCTTTGCCGTCAGTGACCAATAGGTCCCTGCTGTATCATGAGTGTCAGTCAATATCAGAACGCTCCAGATTGTTTTTCTTTAATAGTTTTTGTGCCTCCCTGAGATGTACATAGGCATTCATAAACCTGGGCCTTGATCACTGTGTGATGAATGTGTGGTAAATCTATTCCCACTATGAGAAGAAAATCTTAAGAAGTTAAAAAGAAATCACCCAAGGTCCTCAAAGTCAGTGGGTCTGGGGCCTTGGGCAAGCCTGTGATCTATACTGTCCTCCTGCAAAGCTCCACAAACATCAGAAATGAAGAGACAGTGCCAAGATTAAAGCAGCAGGTCTCTTGTCTCCAGAGGTCCATAGGCCTCCCCAGGGTTGGCCTACACCAGCTCTATGGCACCCATGTCTCAGTTAGGAAAAAGAAAAAACATGGTCAGAGGCTTATACCTATGGGAACAAGACTGTTGACTAGAACAATAACTGTTCTTTAGATTAGTTTAGTCTGAATTAATTAATATTTTAAAATCTATTCTCTGTATCTCATTCTGCAAGAGGGCAAAGCGAAGAAGAGCCCTAGGGGTCAGAGTGAAGTATAAAGAATACAGCCTCAGGGCCAGGCTGCTTAGAAGCGGGGTTGGGTCCCTGCTGAGTGCATGCCCAGGGGCACATGATTTCCTCTAAGCCTGATTCTCTCATCTGTAAAACAAGGCCACACTGCATGTTTTCCATCACTCAAAGTCCTGCCCAGTTCTGTAAGGTCAACCAGCCCTGAGGCCATCTCTGAAACCCTTTCCTTGTAATTCTGCCTATACACTTTCTGCCACTCCATTCTTCTGGCATTTCTCCCACAGCCTGTTTATAAACACATTTTAATTCAGTAAAAGGCAATAAAAATAAGACCTCCTATCTTGCACAATGCCCTCAGTAAAGTGCCCTCAAAAACTATTAACTGAATTAATGAAAACTCAACAAAAACTGAGCAGTTACCACATACTAGGCCCTAAGAAAAATACTTTGTGCAGGGCATCTCATTGAGTTTTCACCAAACTGTGATGGAAACAGAGTGCAATGTCATTTTCAGATGAGTTAACTTCATTTTATGCAGTTAACTACATTTTATGCAGTAGATGGATATTAATATTTAAATCAAACCAATCTTAACCAACTTGTTGAGTATGAGAAAGTAATGTTGACCTATTTGGAAGCAGCACATCTTATATGCCAATCACTAGGTCAGACATTATATATGGACTCATTTTATCCTCACGGCAAACCCATGAGGTAAACAGTACTATTATCCCCACTTAAAGTATGAGAAAATGAATATGCAGAGAGTATAAGTAATTTTCTCAGAACCACATAGCAAGGAATAGTAAAGCTTGTATTCAAATGCAGGGATATTATTTTGAATTTTCGGTGAAATGTTTTCCACAAAGTTAAGTGCTTTTTTTGGTGGCTTCTTAGGGAGCAAAACGGATTCTATGTCCTGCAGTTATATGAGGCAGCCTTGTGTTGTTGCTTATGGGGACTGAAAAATTAGCTTTTCTACTTTCTAAAGTGCAGTCTGCTAAGTTAGTCCAAAAGTTTAAAACTATAAAAATTGCCCAATCTTTGAACCTTTGGCAGTGTTCAAGTTTTTACTCAGTGATGTGGAGAATGTGATGCCAAATCAAGAAAGAAAAGTATCAGAACTCATCTTGATTTCTTGTCTTGACAAATGTGTAATGAAGTTTTGCTTGTTTCCTCTCATCCTTTCTCCCACGATGCTATTAATTGGTGAAGAGAAACTCTGAAAAAAAATAAGCAAATTAACTGTTCCTACTTAATATCTCACTTTAAACCCTCTCTGAATTCTTATCTCCCACGTGGAAATTTCAGCGATGCTCAGATGGTTAAGTGTGCTCCACACCCATGGCTAAACTGGGACTTTTAGGTTGAGCAGAGGGTGCAGGTTTTAAAGATGCCAACCTTGCTGGCTGACCCTGGACACCTTCCCTTGGTTTAAGTTTCCTTATCTGTAATATGACTAATGACATGGTCTCCTTTTGGTATACTGGTATACTGAATTTAGGTTAAATACATTTATAATATAACTGGTATACTGAATTTAGGTTAAATACATTTATAATATTATAATTGGTTGTCATTTAAACCTGGTTTCAGGAGAAAAAAATATGACCCTGTGGCCTAGTAAGGGAGTTAAACAGAGAAGTCAAACCTTTCGACTTACGCTTTCTTAGATTCTGCCTACTTATTTTTGTTCTCCAGTGATTTTTCTCCCTGACAGTGCTTTTCAGACTTGACTTCATTCATTGAAGCTGACTGTCCCTACTGCTACGCACAGCTCAGACCCAAGCGCCCTAGGGAGAAGGATGGTTACTGCTTCTCAGGAAAGGCAAAAATAGAATCCTCCACTCCCAGTAACTTTTATCCCTAAGTTTGATAGAATGCCAAAATGGAGGGGTACTTAATGCACATTTGTGGGATAAATTATTCATAAAAATCTATTGACCAACTAGAACATCTATTGTGATCTATTGTGTGGCCTTGAGGACTCAGGTGATGGCTCCTTTGTGGGAAGACACTAAAGGCCAAGACAAGGAGATCCTTTAGGTCCTCTTTACTGCGCTTTATGATCCAAGGCACTGGCAGAACAGGAGAAGAAAGCTGAATCCCTCAGCTACTCTATTCATGACACTTTTTACATTTGATTTTTCACTGTGACAATTTAAATGGCCCCTAATATAGGCCAGAAACAGCTATTTAACAAAAAGTGTCATCAGATTTTTACCTGCTCCTGCGGCCATTAGTGACCTGATTATTTTAATGCTCTGTGTTAGCCAAGCAGGTGCCTTCATAGGCCTGAAGCCTTTCTCTGTGGAGATTCTGATTTACTTATTCTGACTACATTTATAATTTAATTTACCTGGTTAATCTAGGAAAATATCTAGCTTGAGTCATTTAAATTAACTCAACAAAATCATTTACTTAATGCCCTGAATTTGCTGGTTTTATCTGTGAGCACATAGGACATCCGAAGGTAACAACATATGCACATGAGGCTGATTGTACTGTTTTCTTTTTTTTTTATTTTATTAGTGCGTGCTAATGTTACATGATGATGGTGTTTATGTTGGGAGGTTGGTACATAAAATTTAACATATCTTAATCAATGTCAATGTAATTTCCTTCTTTCTCTTTTTTCCCCCCATCTTTCATTTTAAAATTGTAGTAAAATCGCTTCTTGGCCTTTTGGCTAAGATCAAGTGTAAAATTGTAGTAACAGCATAAGATTCACCAGCTTACGCATAAGTGTAGTCATATTTATACTCACATTGATATAAAATATATCTCTACATCAACTTTTCATCTTGCAAAACTGAAACTTCCACCCCATTAAGCAACTCTCCCTTTTTTCTCTCCCCCAGCATTTACTTCCAGCTATCTCCAGTGTATTTACTCCCTGTTGTGAATCTATTTTACACACCTCATATAAATAGAATTCCACAGCATTTGTCATTATTAGAGTGGCTATTTTAAAGGATACAGGTGAACAGCCAGAGGAAGAGATAGCTAGTGCATGTTTTGGAAGTGTTCCCAGTGTAGGAGGGTCTGCCCCTGTAGAGTTTGAGTGAATCAATCTCCAGGAGTGTTGATATATTCAGCAGCCTGAAAAAATCTCTGAACCCTGCAGTTCAAGGATTTTTATGAAGACTTTATCACATAAGAATCATGGATTTTGATTTCCAACCCCTCTCCCTTCCTGGAGGATGAGGGGCAGAGCTGACAGCTCTGAGCTCTAATCATGACTTACCTTGTGAGCAGCCCTGATTCATCAGGAGCCCATCCAGAGGTGCACACTAGAATAAAAGGTACTCCTGTCACCCCGGAAACTCCAAGAGATTAGGGACTCTGTATCAGGAACCTGGATCAAACGTCAAATATTAAGATAAAAGATATGCCTAGCACCAGCACCAAACATAATTCTGGAAATTACAGGAGTTTTAGAGGTTCTGTGTCAGGAAATAACCAAAGACCCATTATAATATATTATTATTATTGTTTTTAATTTGAAAGAGAATAAAACAAAAGGGGGCAGTACAGAGCAGATCAGAACAGGACAACATAGGCAACACAGTACTTTACATTAAGTCAACTAGACATCAACAGTAGCTAACACCATATCTCTTATTCTGCTATAGTTGAGCATAGTTTCAAATACAATAATATCAAACATATCACAACAGTATAAAGCCATGCATAGAGTGAAAGAATTACAGGGCTTTCTGAACTGAATAACAGAAAATGATCAATGGATACTATAATATCTCATTTTTGATAAAAAAGAAAAAAATTTGTTTGAACTATCACACATATTCAAATTCCAATAAGACACAATGTGATAGATAGAACCAATGGTAGTAGAACAAAAAAAGCATGGTAGGACTTCTAAGAAGGATAATATTAAATAAGCAATAGCTGTCATAATGTT
>PVJX010015033.1:0-43459 GCA_004027295.1 Dolichotis patagonum
AGTGAGATAGAGATGAGATACAAGACAGAATCAATCTTCAACTGGTGCTTTTTAAGGATGGAGGAAGTGAGTTATGAATGAAAGAATACAGATGTCCTCCAAAAGGTGAGAAAAGCCCTCAGTTGATAGCCACAAACACCTAGATTCTACCACAATCTAGATGAGAAAGCAGATTCTCTCCTACAGCCTCCAGAAAGGAGCACACCCTGCCAACAGATGAAACATGTCCTGGACTTCTGACATAGAGAAATGTGGGATAATAAATTTCAGAATTATGTTAAGTCACTAAAATTGTTCTTGCTTGTTATGGCAGCATTGTTACTAATATAGTACCTATTCAATAAACACCTAATTTTATGTGGAAAAATTTCAACTCATTCAATCTGGTGAGTTTCATGGCAGTTTGAAAACATATGTAGGCTGGTCTTCCATCTGCAGGCAGAGATTTCTCATTTAGCAAAGGTAACTAATCTCCAAGTATACCAAGTATTTAGTGTTACTTAGCACCCAATTTCAGTGTTCTATCACCCCCATATAATTAAGAAATATCTCCTATGTCCAACAGAATTCTTTTTGACACTGACTTAAGATTATTTTTGACTATTTTCTTGTTGATATTAAATAAAACAAGTCAAAATCTCGCTACTAAATATTCTACAAATTCTAAAAGACAGTAACAAAGAAAAAGAAAAGGGCTGGGGATTTAGCTCAGCAGGCATAAGCACCTGCCTTGCAAGCTCTCAGTGGTGAGTTCAACCTCCAGTACCAAAAACAAAGGAGAACAAAGTCGATACCAAAAATGTCAGCAGAGTTTAATTTTCCGTCACCCGACTTTTAAGATCGTATAATCATGTTCACTTCCTTTGTGTAAATTCCTTTTTAAATGACTAATATATGACAAAATACATTTGGTTAGTATTAAATTCAGGCTAGAATTATCAGGAAAAAAATTTGCTAATCTCAAACCTTATGGTGACAAAACCATGCAACTTTGACAACTAATATATGGCACATGAGATTTCTCAGATTAGATAAATATTTATTCAGCAGTAATTCTTAGTTGCTTTCAAACTAGAAAAAGACCATTAAATTCACATTGTTTTATAAAATCTTTGTGGAAAGGAGTTAAAAAAGAAGAGGTACACAAAGCAAAGATATGGGATATTGTTTTTATAAGGACATAGTTATCTTTTTATAAAAAGCATCTTGCCTAGAAAATTCTATGAAGATTTTCTCTACTTGTGTTAGGGTCATACTTCTGCAGTCAAAGATTTCACTTCTTTTAAATCTTAGCCAGTTGTTCAAAAAATTGATAAACTTTGGTAATAATTCATAGTACCTTCTGTGCTACCATTGATGGCCAGTGGAGCAGTTACATCTAGATAGTTGGATTTTTAGGAAAAATATGCAAGAACACAACAGGACTCACAAATCATATGTACATTGTTGCCAGAAGTCTGCTTATTCTTATGGGTAGTGTCAAAGTGTAAGACATATACTCTCAGTAATTTATATATAAGCACAGTTAGATTTTTTTCCCTTGGAAAAGCAATTAAAAGCTTCCCTAATGTTCTTCTGCCCTTAGTTCAGACGGTTATTGATCTGAAAGAATCATAGCATCTTCATTAAAGTCCATAGAGACCACTCTATGGTCTACTGCCCTTGGATAAATGGAGAGATCTTTCAGTCCATTTGCAGGTCATATGATTTTTGTAAACAACACATATTATTTAGAAATTAAAATTCTAATGTTCAATTTTATATGATAACATAGCTGTAATAACACTGCTATTTGACTGACCATAATGCATGTATTGTTACGAGCATGTTTGGTAGATAGAGTTAACATCTACAAATCAGTTCACTTTAAAGATCACTTGTCACAACATGGGCAGTCCTCTTATAATCAGATGAAAACACTTAAAAGCAAAACTGTAGTTCTCTGAGGAAGAAATCAGCTCTTCCTTGGTACTTTCCAGCCTGATACACTGCCCTACAATTTTTTACTTGCCTGCCCTACAGTCTTATAAGCCATGAATGGAATAAACATGCTTCAGTTTCTCTGGAGAACTCCAGCTGATGCTATACCATTTCCCAATGCATGCAGGTTTTTTTGTTTTTTGGTTTTTTTTTTCATACTGGGGATAAAATTCAGGACCTCACACTTGCCAGGCAGGGGCTTTTATTTTCATTTGTTTATGGTAGTATTTGAGATTGAAACCAAAGCCTTTGCACTGTGCTATATCCACCACTCCCTGTTCCATGCTTTATTCTGAGGCAGGATCTCCCAGCCTGTAAGTTGCCCAAGCTAGGTTCAAACCTGTGATCTTCCTGCTTCAGCTGCCCAGAGTGCTAGGATTATAGTTGTATGCTCCCATGTTTGTCACTATTTGAGTTTGAATACATAAAATGACTGGAAATATGCAGCTTCTAATAATATCTGTCATTGTGTTTTCATAATCAGTTAATAAAATTAAAATAAAACACATGTCAAAAATTTCTGAGGCATTTTTACATTCTTCATGAGTTCTTATAATACTAGAAAAGTGTGTAAAATTCTGAAAATGTAAGATAACCAAACTCAGACAGTAATTTTCACCAACTTTATGAAGTATAAAACAGACTAAGCATGACCTAAAAAATTGAAAAAAGTCAGTCCTAGAGGCTCGTACTTCAAAACCACAGGTTATATACAGTCAACTTCCAGGGTAGGAATTACATGAACCACCTACAGACCCAAAACCCTTTTGTTTTTCCGTAAGTGTTTAGTATTTCAACTAAATTCCTGCCAAGACTTCTTGAGTACACAGGGTGCAATCTTCATTAGTCACAATAGTATACTTATCTTAAACGTATCTATGTGTCATTCACTTTACAGATTATACCCTGTATACAAGTTATTCTCAAAACCCAGAAAAGTAGGAGTTATTTGTAACTGTTTGTTTTACACAGGGAAAAAAACTGTATCTCTGCGAATAATTGTCCAAAATGTCTTTAGTTTTGTGTTGACTCGTATTTATTGGCATACTTAACATACTGTAGGTGCCCATTACATGTTTGGTAAATGAGATACTCTTAAGATAATCTTCCGCTAAACATTTGTTAAACAGTGGAGGAAATGGAGGCCAAAATAAACTAAATGATTTATTCTCCACAATACTGCAAGTCAAAGACAGAATGACCAGATGCCAGTTCTCTGGACAATTAGTCCAGCAGATCACAGGCTTGATGCTTCTGTTTCCAACATCCGTAGCTTCCCAGGCCCTTTGCACTCTCAAAATTGCTTTTGTGCCAACTAATCTAATGTCACACTTGGCCTCTGAGAGTGAATGGATGAAAGTAGCAATTCCTTGAACCACTCCAATTCAATAACAATGCAATCTCAAAAAGAAATAAGAAAAAAATAGATTATTGACAATCTCTATCGTCTCGATAAAAATGATACACATATAAATAAACCTAAAACCCTTCCACTCACCCCATCTAGATTGTTAACTCTTTGCTGAGTTAAAATCATTCTTTACCTCCAAACCTCCACCCCAGAATATAATGTTTGCATAAATCATACAATTCCCCCTGATGAATCTGGGATGATTTCAAAATTATAAATGTTCTCTGATACATGGTTCTAAGAAAAAATGACATAAAATATCTGAGAATTTAAAATTCCCATGTCAGGACCATTTTTATAAGTATTAAAAGGGAATACTAATTTTTGGTGAGAGAAATTTTATTAAAAATTAAAAGGGAAATAATGTAAGCTACAAGTTTCATAGGAATTAGAAGATTCATAGTGCTCTTTGTGCCTGGATTTAATGGTCCATGGTTTCAGTTATTTATGGCCAACCATAGTCTAAAGAAAATTAAAATAAAAATTGTGGACATAAACAATTCACAATTTTTAAATTCCATTGTCCTCAGAGTAGCATGATGAAATCTCACATTATCATGCCCCATCCAACCAAGGATATGAATCAACTCTTTGTTGAGTGTATTCATACTCTATATATTATGTGCCCATTACTAGTTTCTCAGTTACCAACCTTGTGTCACAATATGGTTCCACTTATGTTCAAGTGCTATTTAGGAGCCTAACACTACATTGCAATGCCTGTATCATTTACTTCACTTTGTCATATTGTATAGGTGTCACATAATCTAACATCATCCTAAGAAGAAGGGTAAGAATAGTGTAATAAGTATTTTTAGAGAGGTAATAAACACATAATTTCCTTGTCAATATCTTGTTATAATTGTTTTTTATTAACAGATATTTGTTGATATCTCACTGTAGCTAATTTATAAATTACACTTTATCATATCCATGTGTGTATAGAGTTCAGTGCTGTCCACAATGAGACAGGGTTTCACTGTGCAGTACAGGCTGTCCTTGCACTCACTTGGTAGGCTAGTCTGGCCTCAAACTCACAGTGATCCTCCTGCCTCAGCTTTCTGAGTGCTGGGATTACAGGCATGCACCACTATGCCTGGTGCTGTCCACAATTTTGAGCATCCACTAAGAGTCGTGAAATACAACGTCCACAGATAAGGGAGATTACTGCAGTGCTTACACTTGGTAGAATATATAGATTTGAAATATAAAACAATTGTTTTGTTCATTTGTTTGTTTGGTATCGGGAGTGGAACTCTCAACCTCGCACTTGCAGACAGGTACTGTGCCACTGAGCTATATCCCAGGCCCTAAAACAATTGTTTTAAATGTATATACTGAAGAAAATGTAAGGGAATAAGAAGCTCAAATTTTGAGAAAATTCAAGTTGATGAAAAATTGCCTAGTATTCCAAACTCAGGAATGAACAACACTTCTGGCCACTGGATCTCCTGTGTTTTCTAAAGTACATTTTATTAGTGATGTGTCACAGGGAGATCTTCAAGCTGCAACCTCAATGGAACCACCGCAGAAACCCAGCAATAAATGAGCAGTTATCTATAAAAAAGATGTTTAATTTATCAAGAGTACAAAATGAATTATAAGCATCTTGCCTCCCAAGCTTTAATTCTTGGCCTGTGGAGATTACCTTTACACATATAAAAATGTGTGGAACATGAAATCACAGCCTTTAACAACCAAATACATGAAATCATTTCTGTTGAAATTTTGAAAAAACCTAGCTACGTTCTCAACCCATCATTATTAATATCAGCTTGTCTGTTCACCAGACTCCAGACCCTGTGTTCATTTTGCACCAGAGTTCTTAGAATTTTTTCTTCAACTGAATAATATTTGAATTATTCAGGGTCATTTAAGTATATTCTTAGAGATGATTTGTCTGAGCACACCATATAAATTTATTCTTTTCACCTATTATTCTGTGTCACAATTTGCTCTCTTCATATTCCTTATTCAAGTTGTATTCTTTGCTTGTTTTTTTATTTGTATTGCATTTTGCAGAGATTAAGCTCACTGAGGTTAGGAATTTTCATGTCCTCAAAATCTAATGGAATTCCTGGAATATAATTGATATTCAGTAGATATTCATCAAATAAATGTGTGAACACAAAAATATAAATAAGAAAAAATTTAAATCATAGATTTATGTTTGGTCTGTATTATTATAAGACAAGTATGTCTGGAATGTTTTCTTCTTTCTTCTACATAGATAGTAGTCTCAATTTTAACTGTTTTATGTAGAATTATTCCACAGTGCCATAAGGCACAATTATTTTGTTTAGCTTGTTGGTAAACATACAAGTAATTGTGATGTATAAGAGAACTTATAAGTTAAAAATGACGAGGGTACCTATATCTGGTTATATGATCTCATGATTATTACTTAACTCAAAATACTTGCATTAATTACTTTAATTTTCTTGCAATTAAAAACAGATAATATTCCTGATTAAAAGTGTTATTTCAATAAAATAAAATGACATAAAATTTTTAGTTTAATGTCCCACACTTCATAAAAACTGAAAAAGTAGTAGTTATTTCTTTGATTATTGTAATAGCTGCATAGCCATAAAGAATCTAGAAACAACATAATCATATGCTTTTCTTTATACATCATTTAAGCAATTTTTAAATGCTAGATTTAGCAAGAGATACAAAGTACCTCCAAGGAAATTCTGGATTGATTACGTGGTACCTTATTTCCCCTTTTTAGAACAGAATGTGAATTTCAGTGCTCAAACTTGCTGCATCCCACAAAGCATTAGAGATTGTTCCTCTGTGCTTTATCAAATGGCTGAAGACATTTTTCAAAACCCAGTGGTTTTATCATAGTAAATGCAGACTTTCATCTGGTAATCAATTTGCTAATAAACAAGATCTTAGAGCTGCCACTTTAGCACCAATGAGTTACCTTTTGGCAACATCATTTTCTGTAATATTAAATGTCTCCATTAGATGAAATTATGATGTCAATAGTTTATTTTTAAACACTTTTTTCCTGTTTGAAAGACAGTGAAATGCTTTTCAGGCTAATACAATTTTCCATTAATACTTCTAGTGACTTAAATCTACACTCCCGCTAATCGTATGTCCTCACAAATTGAACTGCAAGCCTTTCAACATTCTTCCAAATGATTGAGACTCTCTTTCAGTGTTCTTTTGTGATGTCTCTGCACAAGGCTTACTTAAGTAGTCTCAAAACACTGAGAAAGCAGTCATATTTGTCAAAAACTAGTGTTCTATTTGTATGTCATTTTAGCAAAATTTTAAAACTCCGTTTGCAAGTAGAAAATCCTATTGGAGAGCCATTTATAAGAGAATATTCCTTCCCATACACATTTCAATTGAAAAATCAGAAGTGAAAAGAATGATGTTTTTTCATATCTAAGATATAGGACAAGAAACACAATTTGCAGTCCAGTCAATATTGGATATGAAAAGTTCAGTTTTGTAAGTTACACAATATATGAGCACATGTATAACAAAGTTAAAGGAAAAGGTTAACTATTGACAGTGCACTTTTAAAAATGTGCCTTATACATAAAAAGTAACAGAAAGAAACTATAAACCATATTGTTTTCTAGAATGTTGCCACATTCTCTTCTCTTTTCTGACTTGTTAATTAATAGAAGAATTTGAGATGGTATGTTACCTTCTAAGGTTATCTCTGTACCTACCAGGAAAGATCTGCTAACTTCCCGTGTGTACTCATGGACTGCTAAAAATCTCCGGACCTTTCACTGGCTTTGCCCTGCCCACATTCCCTTTGTGTCTTTAGCAGGGAATGGTTTATTGGGATGACAAAGCAAAACATTGTTTTAAAAGACAAATAAAACAGAGATTTATTTTACATGGTAAACATGGTAAAACTTTGGAATAATACATGGTAAAATTTTGGAATAAACAGGATTTTGGAAACTTGCTATTAAAGAATAAATGAAATTTGTGGGGCACAGAACAAATGGTTAAAGCTAATCATGGCTTTTAGCTTTGAAATGAGAAGAAGGAATAGAAAGAAAGAAAATGTTTGCCACCATTTGGGAAATGAACAATTGGGCTTGTTCACTAAACTTTGAAGACTGAAGCTATTCATGGGGATTAGTGTTGGGAACACAAACACTTGCATTCATTCAAGGGCATATATTTACCTTAACGAATGCAACGAATATGTAAAGCCAGATTGAGGTTTTACTGTGAATTTCTGCACAGGAGTTTTATAAGCTGTGACTAAATATACCAGACTTTAGTAGAATGATTCATTTTTACTGTCAAATATTTGTTTTTGTTCTTGTTTGTTTTTTGATACAGGGTCTCGCTCTACAGTTCAGGCTAGTTTTGAACTCACTATGTACCCCAGGCTGACCTTGAATTCGTGGTAATCCTCCTGCCTTAGCCCCCAAGAGCTGGAATTACAGGCATGCACGACAATGCCCAGCAACTGTCAAATAATTTTGAAATTAGTATTTCCAACAAATAGAATATTAGCTACGAAATATTTTTATGTAAGGATTTCTGTTCTTCTAGTTAAATTTACTCCATTACAGAGGACTATTATGAGTACTTATAGCATAATTGAATAGCCAAAAAAGCTCAACTTTTATCACTAGATCTGTGTAGATGCAGTAATAATCTAAAACCAAGTATCTCATCCATATTGATCATTAATTGCGGTACATTACAGATAATTTTCATGCTATAAGAAACTAAATATATAAGAATAAAAACAATAAAGATTATATTCAATGGTTAAACTGGTCAGTTTCATTACATAATTATCCAATTTTCCTTTGTTTTACATAGACTAAGCTCAGTGTACAAAAATAATGGTTTTATAATGTTGAGAAATTTTGTGAATTAACAAGTATTTGCTCCTTCAACTTGAGTTTGCTATTTGCTTGTTTTCCCTAGAATGGCATTTTTCTTTTTCTGAATATTACTCCAGTGGTAGGTCATTCAATAAAAATATTGTTTCCTTCATATAAATGTTGTTTCTGATTTACTTTCATATTGTTTCTTTAACTGAAATTTAATTTTATCCAATTGTCATCTTTTTAACTGAAAAAGGTGAATTTACTTGGCATTATACCTGTAAGAATTACCAATGTGAAGACATAGCAGTTTTAAGCTAAGCACAACAATGATTAAAATAAAAGAACAAGAAAATAATGTTAGTGTGATTGAAAATAAGTTTTTTAATTATGTAACCTGTCTTGATTACTTTTCTTTCATTGCAGGAACAAAGTATCTGATACCCAAAATTAAGGAAGGAAAGGTCAACTTAGCTCATAGTTCGTGAAGGTTTCAGTCCGTAATCAGCGGGCTGCAAAGCAGGATGGCATGGCACAGGAGCAGTAGTTCAAGGTGGCAGAAGACAGCAAAAGCATTAAGAGCAAAAAGCTGGGTGAGTAGGTGGAGCGAAGGGACCTGGAACAAGACTTTCTCCATATATTGTAAACAGACTATGATCTGCTAGGGCAGATGGAGCACTCACAAAATCTTTATGCCTGCCTCTTGCACAGGCTCAGGATATTTAAAAAGTGAGGACCCTGGCCCCCTGCTGAGTCACTTAGTTAATATTGTCAACTTGACACAACGTATCAACCATAACTTAACCTCTAATGGAAACTCTTCTCTAAGTAAGAGAATAAACTGTATGTCCAAACACACTAATCAGTGTAGAAATAACCTTTGAGAATTGCACTATATTAAAGTCATATTCTATAATAAATGGAATAGCTTTGCAACTATAGTATTTGTGCTTATTTTAATTATCAAAGTAGGCTATAAAAATGCTTGCATTATTTCTTTCTAACAATGGCCTTTGCTGAAATGCCCTAGCAAGCAGGAAATGATACATTCTCACAAGCAATAACTTTCAAACAAAGAATTACGTTAATGCAAATAGTAAGCTATGAGAAAGAGTATTTTTCTGAAGAAGAGAAACTCAACATAGGCACACTGAATCAACCTAAACCGGAATGGAATTGGCTAAATGCATCAGAAAAGCTTTTCTTTTCCTGAGTCTACTCCAACCAATACTGACATCAATGCTGGTAGGAAACAGGAAGCAAACTGTACGAATTCTCACCACTATATATCAAGGGCGAATTTTTCCCTTCCCTGTACCCTCCAAAGAAATTTACATGCTTCCAAAGACCCAAATGGCAAACTGTAATGAACCAAACTGCCAAAAAGAGCACCAAACTAAATGTTTATCAGTTTTTAGCAAACCAAGCTACATGGATTAGAGATAGTGTAATCAGAGTTAGGTGAGACCACATAACAGAAAATCTGACACTCTCTCAGAAAAATTAGCAAATATGATATCACAAAATATAAGAAACAATCATTTGGAGACTACTAGCCTGAAAAATTGACCACCAGCCTTGATAATATACACAAGCTAGGGCCTTCTAAGCTGGAAGGCCATTAGGTGCAAAATGAAAACAATTAGGTACAAGAACCTACACACAAACCACCTATAAAAAACCCAGAGAAATGACCTTCCAGCTTAGAAATCTGCAGCTTAGAAATTTATCTTCCCATACCAAAATTTACCTTCATCAGAAAAAAAATTCCTTCCCAAGCATAAAACATGCAAAGCATAATGTACAATTAAGCAGAGATTCTGACAACAAAAATTTTATAAAGACCAATAAGATTCAAATATAGAAAAGATAATTTAACAACTTTATGATGAGTAGCTTCTCTATAAGCTTTAAAGTTGTCAGCTGCAAGACGACTGATCCAAAGTCTAGACTGTGTAGACTCTCATCACTAGAAATTATCAATGCTCGTCACTTAGTATTTTGGAATCTATTTCTTTCTCTTTTTCTTGGTGACTTATTATTACCACTGAATGCTCACAGGTTCTAAGAATGTGAAAAATGATCTGAAGAAAGATATTTGCTGTACTATCTAGTATATTTTAATAAAAACACTTTTCCCATGACTTCTGATGACCTCTAATCAAAGTGATCGAGGAAAGGGATGCACTTTTAAATGTGGGACTCTTAGAGAATGACATATAGGAAGATTTAGGGCATAGTAGGAAGGATAGGATAGGATCAAACAAGTAACAACAGACGATTTGTGAGAAAAGCATCTGGAGATAAATGATATATACAAGAAAAGTCATGGTAGATATCATAAGCAAACTGTGTCCATTTCCATAAGGAAGATTGTGTACGTGAAAATGTGGGCTTTTCACATAGACATCTTTCAGTGACAGTAGTTATAAGCCTAGCAACTATTATGGTCTCTAATCCTTTCTAATAACTTTTGTTTTAAATTTAATAGGTTTCTTGAACTGGTCTATAAATAGGAATTTGTGGAATGGTTTGGAAACTGAGTTATTGCTTTATAAATAAATCGATGTTCAAATTCAAAAATTAAAGATATATTTTTATTAGAACACGTTTTTAGCCTATGAAGTTTACATTCATCTTTGGAAGTAGGTACATGGACATAAAACAACTTTGTTTCTTTTGTTAATCCTCTTTCTCCATTTTTATTTTTCTTGTCATAATTATTATTTTTTTAATTTTATTTTTTTTTAATCTGTACCAGGGATCGAACTCATGACTGAACACTTACAAGGCAGGCGCTGATGCTGCTGAGCTAAATCCCCAGCCCCATGTCATAATTATTTTTAACTCATGTTTATTACATACAATGCTTTCAATCATTTAGGTTATCACCTCCTTGAACATAGCATATTTTAATTCTTTTTATGGCCCTACTGTCTTCTGGATCCCTTCCCTTCACATCCTTGCATTCATCCTTTATTATGCTTTTGGTTTGTACTTTGTCTTACTCAAATGAGAAACACCATGCAATATTTAACTTTGTGTGTCTGACTTACTTCACGCAGCACTATATTTTTCAGGTGCATTTTCCTACATATGCCTTCAATTTATCCTTCTTGATAGCTTGGTAGTATTCCACTTTGTACAGTTTTCACATTTTCTTTATTTATTTATGGGCATGCAAAATGCTTCCAGAATTTAACTACTATGAACTGTGTTCCTGCAAGTATTGGTATGAATGCACTGATGTAGTATAATGACTTTAGCTCTTTGGGGAAAATACCCAGAATAATAGCTGGATCATATAGAGTTTCTAACTTTACCTTTTTGAAAAATGACCATACTGATCTACATAATGGTTGTACTAGTTTACGTTCCTTCCAACAATATAGGTTTTTTTCACTACAGCCACACTAGCATTTGTTATTCTTTAACTTCCTCACGATTGCCATTAATTCCAGTATAAGATGGAATCCTAGTGCTGTTTTAATTTGGATTTCACTAATGTCCAGAGATGTTGAACAGTTATTCATATGTTTCTTGGCCATTTGTGCAACATCTTCTGAGCAATGTCTGTTCACTTTGCTTGGTCCATTCTTGATTCAGTCTCTTATTTTAGATTGCTTAATGTTTTTAGTTCTTTGTATATTGTAGATATTAGTCCTCTGAAGAATAGCTACAAATACTTTTTTCCCATTCTTAAACTTTTCTCTTTATTAATTGATCCCTTTACAGTACAAAAGTTTCTTAATTTGATGTAATCCCTTTTGTTGATTCTTGCTGTTATTTCTTGTGTACCCGGGTTTATGTTTAGAAAGTTCTTGCCTACACTTATAGCATCAAGTGTTTTGTGAATTTTAGCACATAATAAGTGATATGGGTCCAGCTCCAATCTTCTAACAGATATTCAAGTTTCCTAGTACCATTTTTTGATTGGGGTATCTTTTCTCCAATGTATTCTTTTGATACCTTTGTCAAAGACCAAATAAGTGAATGTCTAAGGATGTTTCTGTATCTTGTATTCTGTTAAATCTATTCACATGTCTGTTTCAGTGCCAGTACCGTACCATTTTTATCATTGTTACTTTATTGTATAGCTTAAAGTAGGATATTGTGATGTCTCTTGCTTTGCTCTTGTTGTCCAAGATTGTTTTTGGTTTTTCTGGGTCTTTTCTCTTTCCATAAGAATTTTAGGATGGTTTTCTTTACATCTGTAAAAAATACTGTTGGTATTTTGATTGGGATTGCATAGAATCTGAGAATATGGCTATTTTGACAATATAGGTTCTACCTATCTAGGATCAGGGGACATTTTTCCATTTCATGATGTCCTCTTCAATCTCCTTTTGAGAGTAACATAGTTATCTTTGTAGAGGCATTTCACTTCCTTAATTAAGTTAAATTCTATGCATTTATTTTTTGATACTACTGTTAATGTTATTGCTTTCATTTCTTTATCACTGAGTTCATTATTGATATGCACAAGTACTATTGATTTTTGTGTAACTTTTTTCCTGCTACATTGCTGAAATTGATTATAAATGCTAAGAGTTTTTGGTGAAATTCTTTGGGTCTTTTATGTAAAGTATCATGTCATCTGTGAATAATGATAATTGATTTCTTATTTTCCTTCTATTTCTTTGTCTTCCCCAATTCATATTGGCTAATATTTAAAGCAATATGTTAAATAGAAATGGCGATAGTTGGCATCTTGTTTTATTTATGATTTTAGCAAGAATACTTTCAGTTTTTCCCCTTTAAAAACAGTGTAGGTCATTGGTTTGTCATAAATACCTTTTACCAAATGTAGGTTGGTGCTTCTATATATGTCTTTGTTTAGGGTTCTTGTTATGAACTGGTGTTGGAATTGTTAGAAGTCTTTTCAGCATCTACTGACACACTCGTGTTGTTTTTGTACTTGCTTACATTTAGTTAGTGTATTTTATAGATCTGCACAGGCTGAAACAGCCTTGTAACTCCAGGATGAAATCCACATGGTCATGATGCATGATATTTTTGATGTTTTCTATTTGCTAGTATCTTTTGGAGGTTTTTTGCATTTATGTTCATTAAGGAGATTGGCCTGTAGGGGGTTTTGCCCTTTTCCTTTCTGTTATTTTAAAAAGCAAAACAGAAAAAAAGGACAGAAATGATACAGAATTTCAAAAAAGGGAAAAATATAGGGAATTAACATTAGTTACTATGTTGCATATTATTGGTTACAAAATCTAGACACAAAAATGATCAATGAAACAATGACAGCACAAACTGTTCTTTTTGATGAACTAACAGAGATTAGTAGTAGGATTGGAAGTCTCACTTAATCCAGCTATTCCCATTCTGGGTATTTTACCAGAAAAACTGAAAATGTCATGCCTCAGCAATATACGTGCACCCATGTTTATAGCAGCACAATTTGTAATAGCTAAAACTTGGAAACAAAATGCTCATCAATCACAGAATGGATAAAAAAGATGTGGTATTTTTATACAACAGGATATTACTTAGCCATAAAAATGGATAATCTTGAGGTTTGGGGAGGTAAATTGAGGCAACTTGAGACCATACTCATAAGTGTAATAAATCAAACTCACATTTATAAATATCATATTGTCTACCTAGCATAAAAACAATAAAAAATAAAAATCTGAAATAATAACAAGATCCAAAATATACAATAGATATTATAATAATGACAGGAAAAGAAAGTGCTCAAAAGGACAGAACTGCTAGATTAGGAGAAAGGAAAAAAGGAAGAATGGCCTATAGTTTTATTTTTTGGTTGAGTCTTCATCCAGTTTGTGGATCAGAGTGATATTGCCTTCCATAAATAAATTTGGAAACACTCTTTCTTTTCTAATTTTACCTAAGAATTTGAGGGGGATTGGTGATACAATATGCTTAAAGGTTTTGTAGAATTCACCAGAGAATCCATCATGTCCTGGATATTTTTCATTGGTAGTTTTATTATCATCATTATTACTGGCTCAATTTTATTGCTTGTTATTGGTTTGTTCAGCAGTTTTGTGTTTTCTTGGGTTAACTTTGGTAACTTGTATAAGGCTAACTATATGTCCATTTCTTTAAGATTTTCCAATTTGTTTGGATACAATTTTTCCTAATAATTACTATCTTCTGGATTTTGATGGTGTCTTATGATTTGGTCTTTTCATTTCTAATTACATTCATGTGTCTTTTCTCTTCATAAGTTTGGTTAAGGGTGTATCTATTTCATACATTCTTTCAGAGAGCCAACTCTTCAATTTGTTGATACTTTATATTGATTTTTAAGTCTCATTTTCACTGATATCTGCTCAAATCTTTATTGTTATCTCTTTGACACATTCTTGCTGGCTTGAGCCACCAGTGGTATATGCATAACTGTCCTATTCAGTGACTAGAACCAGCTATTTAAACACAAAATAATGGAAACCTTTGTCTCTTCTAATCAGTTTTATCTTGAAATTCACCATATATGATATTAAAATTACAACCTTTTGTTTTTTGTTTTTTTGCTTTGTTTTTCTGTACAGGGGATTGAACTCGTGACCTTGCACTTTCCAGGCAAGTACTTATACTGCTGAGCTAAATCCCTGGTCCCAACCCTTTTTTGTTTTAAGGGTCCTGATGCATGAAAAATTGTTTTTTATCCTTTGATTTTTAGTCTATGAATATCATTCTGGATTAAATAAGCTTCTTTTCCTTGTTATTGTGGGAGTATGTATGTGCATGTGTGTTTTGTTTTTGATACCAGGAATCTATTTATTATCATGCTTGCCAGGCAGGCATTGAGCTATATACCCAGTTTTTAGATAAGTTTCTTAAATGTAACAGACTATGGGATTGTTTTTTTATTTAGTCTGCCAATCTGTGTGTTTTAATTGGAGAGTTGATGCCGTTCACATTCAGAGATATTACTAAGAGGTGTCGATTAACTACTGTCATTGTGCTCTTCATTGGTGATGCCTGTTTGTTTGTTTTTTTCCTGGCATTTTTATTCATGTTGTTTATCCATTGATGTTGCTTGGTATTTTCATTCCACTTGGATTTCGGGCTTTATTAGTTTCATAATTCCCATCTAAGATATTCTCGAGCATTTTCTGCTGCTTTAGTATTCATAAATCCCTTGAGTTGTTCTTTTTCATGAAATATCCTTATTTCCCCATCTATTTTGAAGGAAAGTTTTGCTGGATATGATAATCAGAGTTGGAAATTTTTGCTCTTAGGGCTTGAAATACTGCACTACAAGTTCTGGCTTTTAAAGTTTGTGTTGAGCCTTCTGCTATAATTATAGGTGCTTTTTTATTTTGTTTGACTGCTTTTAAAATTCCAGTTTTTCTTTGGTAGGACATCTGAGAATTTAATTATGATATGTCTTGATGAGCTTCTTTTTTTCATAGCTGTTCAGTGTTCTGGAATTTTCATTTATTTGTGTGTTAAATTCTTTTCTAATATTTGAGAAATTTTCTATTGTTATTTATGTAAACACATTATAATTCCATTTATGCTATCTTCTAGTTTTTCTCTAATTTCAATTATCCTTAGGCTGGTTTTCTTAGCGTCATCTAGTAATTGCTGGGTGATTTATTTTTGTTCTCATACTTTTTTGTGTCTTCTCTGAGTACTCTAATTTACCATTTAGTCCTCAATTTCAGACACTCTGTCATTTCAGACAGATTTTTAAATACTAAACAAGCACTGGAGAAATACTTAAGCATATCCTGGACTGGAATTATAAAATTAATACTTCTGGTCATTTCAGATTTTTATAGAGTTTATAGCATGTTTGTGTGTGTGTGTGTGTGTGTGTGTGTGTGTGTTTTCTGAGTTTTTCCCATACCTTTATGTGAAGACTATATCTTTGGTGAATTTGTCATTTATGTTTTGAACAATTTTGGTCAGCTCTTCTAATTTTTTACTTGTTTTCCTTATATTACTTTGGGAACTTTGAGTGACAATTTCATAATCTTAAAAAAAAACATTTAGAACATACTATTTAAAAGAAAATGAGAAGGAGGAGAGATAAGGAGTTATTGTGAAATGATAATGAAGTTCCAGTTTCTTGTGTCTGATAATTGTGGTCATTTATACCTAACTCAAAGTGCAGAAAATGTTCCTAACATACATTTATTTTAAATGCTTGAAACTGTAAAGATACCAAAGTTATATGAACTATAAAAATAGTAAGTTATTTTTAAAAATTATTGTACATATTGCATGCTCTATCAGCTAGGATTACTTTGGTCTGCATCTATTCCTCCAAAATGAAGAACACAATCTACTTATTCCTTGATCAGTTCCCACAACGTGATTGTTTTATATCTGCCACTTAATCTGCATCATAATTAAACTGTTAAATTTATTTTAGTGGACACAGAAATTAGTTGTGCTTTCTCTGTCTTCATTCAAGGCTTTCAATCTGAAAGTTTTTTTAAAATTACTTTTTCAATAAAAGCCTAAACAGGCAATAAAAGCCAAAGTCTAAAATTTGCAAAGTGACTTTTTCTCTGAAATTTACTCCTTAAAAAATTGCATTTGTTTATTTATTTGTTTACTTATTTATTGATACAGGGTCTCTGTAAGATAGTAGAAATATAACAGAACAAGATAGAGCAAAGCCAGTGAAGACAATGTGGTGAAATTTGTGCAGAACTTCAGCAGGATACCAGGATAACAGTAATAGGTATCATAGTATATATCATAGTTGTCTAGCCAATTAGGTATAGTGAAATCAAACCAATGACAGAACATTATAAAACCAATAGGAAGTGAATATTGACTAGAGTAAAACAATTAAACATAATGAAACAAAACAGTGAAAACAACATTTGCTTTCAAACAGAAGATAGACGAGATCCCCCATATTTGCTATATTGTATACAATCATCCTCCCAAGAGATGCTCAGACCTCTGCCCCCAGCTGCTAACCCCAGGGGGTGGGGGGTTGGGATGGTTGATTCCCAGCCTGTGCACTAGTAGGCTCACAGGAGAGTCTGACTGGGTCTCCTCCTGGCTCACGCTGGAGGAAGGCGCTTACCAAGAAGGCAAGCAAATTACTTCTTTATGCAGCCACCTGGGTTCCACCACGGCTGTGGCCAGATCTCGGGGCCACTGACTGGGTCTTCTCCTGGCTTGTACTGCAATCATTTCATTTCTAATGAATATCTTACAAATAAGTTTATAATGTTGTTCATGAAAAATTATTATAATTTCTCAAGAGCTCGTGATAAATGAGGAGTGCTATCCCCATTACATAGAATATTAGAAGTGGATAGAAAAACTGGAATATTTTAACAAAAAACTAGAAATTCATAAAATGGTGGATTGCAAACACAGGATGAAATAATACTACTATTCTCAGACTTTGAGTTCTGGTTCACGTAATTAAACTCCCCCCTCGCCGAAATGACTCTTTTTCTGTGATGGCTTCTCTTTGAGGAGGCTTATTTCTTCTCTATTTTAGATTACATTAAATATTCCAGTAACTTCTCATATATCCCATGAATGGCAATTGTCATATTCATCATAAGTGCATATTTGTGCATGTGTCTAATCCTCCAATGTATGAACAAATCTCAATTCTACACTTTTTCCTGTGTCAGCCTCACGTCCTCAGACATTGGTTAGAATATTAGCAGGATTAAATCCATAAGAATGACCAAAAAATTTATATGTTTAGATCACCATACTAGCTCTTCACATTTGTTAAATTCTCAAATCATTTTTATGATTTAGATCCTTTCATTATGCTATTTTATAGATGAGGAAATTGAACCACAGACACATTGGATAAAATGAATAAATTTATAGAAATAGTAAGTAGCTCATGTGACCACATGTCTAAAATCATGCTAAACTGAATGGAATGAATAATGACCGCAGAAAACCACTCACATATAGACCCTTTAGTGACTTAAAATGCCAAGACACAAAGCACCATATAAAAGGGAAAATTTCCTTGCTTTTCTACCCTTAGACACAATCAATTTACATTCTGATATCAATCTTTCCAAACTATTTTCCTCTAAAAACAGTTGTATGTTGAATGGGAACATATCATATATACTTATTTTTTGTTGGGGAGATACCAGAAATCAATCTAATGGCCTTGCATTTGCCAGGCAGGTGCTGTGCCACTGAACTATATCCCCGACTATATATACTCTTTACTCATCATGCTTTCTGTTAATATTATATTATACAAATCTTTCCACAGCAATAAGTGTGAACCTTTATCATTATATATAACACTTAGACAATAGATTTCCACCTATGTGTACATTCTGATAAGTCAGTAAAGAGATGTAAAACTATAAAGCCAAGTCAGAAAAATAGAGCTATCAGGTGAAAGAAGGAAATCAGTTATAGAAACTTCATTAGTAGAAAATTAATAAAAGATAAAAGGGAAGGAAATTGAGTCTTGATTGGCTCAAAACCAAAGAGAGGGTGTGACTGGATATGAAAATGCAGATATGTCATTTCTATGGCTAGGTTCACAAGCATATGTTGATTAAGTAGTTTTGCTTAAATTTCTTTTTAGATGCAAAAATTCAAATAGTTTTTCACATTCTTGAGAAAATTTGACAATAGTGTTAAACATAGTTGATCACTTAGATAAGTGATCCAAACCTTAAATATCTTTTACTTGTGTTTGAATACCTTTGAATTGTGCTTGTTTGGCTCCGAAATAGCATCAAAACTGTCTTGGCATTCAGGATAATGTATAGAGGAACTTAGGTCAGAGATACCTAGTTACAACTGAAAATATGAGTAGCAGAATGGAGAACCGCATTATTTGTCAAGCTTTAGACAAATTCATAGTGCTTTGAATATCACAGGCACTAATAGACTATGTACCAAAGACATGCTCTGACAGACAGCAAAAAAAGAAAGATTCAGAGAACACTCACAAAGCAGTACACATTTTCCTTAGACACCATACAAGTGGCTCTTAAACTAAATATAAAACATTTTTACAAGAAGACCTCATTCCAGGCAAATGAAAAGACGCGTTTAACCTGTACAGAAATAAAACTTCCTGGTGTGAGGCCTCAGATAATTGATTTTAAAGGTTAATTCTTTTTCAGTTGTGGTATTTTGTTTGAATGAGGCACATAAAATGCTTCTATTTACCCACTGCCCACTTTAAAACCTGGTTTTAATTCCCATACATACTTAATAGGGTTCTTAGGGAAGAGGCTCCTCAATTATCAGGAAAGTCAGCTGTGTAAAGAATCTCAAGCAACCTAAACAACAAAATTCCTGAATCACTAATTAAGGAAGTAACCATAGCAGAGATAATTGGAGTCCACCAAGCTCTACAGTGAGAAGTAACCAACATCCTAAATTTAGGATGCATCTTGTTTAATTAATAGCCTCTTAAAGGTCTGTGATTTCAAATAAAAGCAATGAGGGAACTATTTCATATATATACTTCACACCTCTCTTCTTCAATGGTCAACACTGCTCCTCTCTACTCCCTACTATCTCATTACAATGAGGAAATAAGAAAGATAAAATCCGAGAGAAACCATCACAAAGGCCATAAAGCCCCCTTCATACAGTTCATCAAATGAACTCTTCTTATTTCTTAGGATAGATTTCTTCCTCCTATGTATTATTCCCAAGCTTCTCCTCATTTTGCATGACTTTGGTCATCTTGCAATAATCCCCCTTTCTTCCCCATAACTTTCTCTCTCTATATAGGATCACTCCTATGCTTAAAAGAGGCAGTGTCCTATGCTTTAATGAGCATGGGTTCTAGAAGGAGAGGCCTGGAATTGAAATTCACCTACACTAAGCCCATTATATATGCCCTTTATAAGTTCACCATATCTGTAAAATAAAGGGTTCTTATGAAAATTGAAAATTTTACATTTTATTCAGTTTGGGGTATATGTTAATTAATTTTATTATTCTTGTAGAAATATGTTTCAACACTTGTTATATTTTTTAAGAAAACCCTGTTTAGATAGTAGGTAACTTCAGTGCCATTTCACTGATTATCAATTTCCTTCCCTTTTATCTTTTATTAATTTTATGTTTTATTAATTTTCTACCAATGAGGTTTCTCTGATTGTCTTTTTTCACCTGATAGCTCTACTTTTTGAACTTGGCTTTATATTTTTACATCTCTTTACTGACTTATTGCAATATATGCATAGGTGGAAATCTATTGTTTAACTATTATATATAATGATAAATATTCACACCTATTGCTGTGGAAATATTTGTACAATATAATGTTAACAGAAAGCATGATGAGTAAAGAGTATATATAGTTGTGGATATTCTATACATCATTCTGAATGTGAAGACAATTTTGATGCTATTTCTAAGCCAAAGAAGCACAACTATTTTAATAAGGAAGTAGAAGATATTCAAGGTTTGGCTCACTTGTCTAAATGATCACTATGTTTAACACTAGGGTCTAATTTTCTCAAGAATGTGAAAAACCATTTGACTTTCTTGCATCTAAAAAGAAATTTTAGCAAAACTACTTAATCAACATATGCTTGTAAACCTAGCCATAGAAGTGACATATCTATGCTTTATTTTTTTTATCTGCACTTTCATATCCTTTGTTTGTGTTTAACACCATTTCATTGGTTCTAGTGAACACAGCAAATTGGTCTCTTCTCATATTTGTACTTCTTCACCTCTCAGTCCTCCAATCAAGCCAACTCTTCCCATGGTTCTGCTGAATCAGTTCTTTATTTAATGGCTTCATATTGAACAACTAAGCAAGACTAGTACAGCAAATGTAGAACCTGGTGTTAAACATAACCGTAACCACTCAATTGCACAGATCCAGCATATCAGACTACGTAAACTAAGAAGATAATGAAACTACTAATTTTTTATCTCATTAACAAAGATTAATAAGTGACTTCAATAGCCAAGCAACATTTAATATCAATATAAACAAAATATCCCCTAGAATCACACAAAATAACTAACAGTTAAAGTCAAATCTATTGGAGTAGTTGCTTCCACACACTCGCACACAACCTTATCCCTCTTCTGCGTAGCATGGCTGTGAAGTCTCTCAAGAGGCCTGGCTTGTTACTTATGGTCTGCCTCACATCTCTTCCCAGTTCTGTCTGCATTCCCAAGTACTCTCTTGCAATCTCATCATTTCCCCCAACCACTACATGGATCCATTCTATATACCTCTCTCCACAATGCCTGTATAGAATTTGATGCCTAAGACAAATTCATCATGAAATTCAAGCCATGCTGAAGGGGCCACCTGCAGCAATATTCACACACATATGATTTATTCAGGGAGCACAATTCAGGTATCACTGAAAAAGACTGAAGAAGGGGAATAGGAAAAGGCAGAAGAACAAAGCAAAGAAGTGGTCTCAGTGAAGTCTGGCCCTAGCCCAATTCACAGGAGACTCTAGAGCATAAACTGCTCTTTAAAGTTATCCCCCTCTTGATATAGAGAGAGGAACGTTTTCTTCCACTTCAGTGACTATTAACTGTGGGTCACTCCTGAAAGACCACTTCTTCAAATCTCAAAGTAATCCTGCATACATGCATGGTATGTGTGTGTCTGTCTGTCTTTCTGTCTATGTGTGTGGGGGGCTGTTGGACAAGGAGGGCTGACATGATTTTAGGTAAGACATTAACAGTTCACGGCCATGGACCAATTGAGATATGAGTCTTCCAGCCTGTGAAATGATCTGGGTGAGTTACTAAGAGAACATATTAAGGAAATAACATAAATAATTATGCTAAGGTTATTTCAGACAAATCGGGAAATGTCGCCACCCTGTTATGTCTCTTATTCACATTGCCATGCATGCTGTGTTAGTGCTCTGCATTGTGTCCCAGGGATTCTGCACTCATGGAAGACACCTGCATTAGCCAGACAACCTGGATAGCTGTATGAAGGCTTTACGGCTGCTGCTTCGTGCCCCTAATGCTGGCCGACATTATCTTTAGTGAGTCTGGCAAGCTTCCATGGCCACACGGGAGTAACAGCTCTAAAATCTCTGCTTTCCCCACATTTTGTGTGTTTACCCACATATCACTCTGCCCTATGACTCTTACAGTCCTTTATTATTGAATCTCAGACCTTAATATCTTATCTTTTTCTTCTCTCGTAATAATATGAAAAATCCTTCTTGTTTTTATATTTTCTCCTTTTAGAGAGGACCCACTGTGATACTATCCAGGAATCAAAAGGACATTTTGACATATGGGTTTTTGTATTAGTCCTGTGTTTGCACCTTAATGTTGTAATTGTGCTTATACTAGTCAATCAATTTTTTATGCCTATATTTTGTAATCTTAGCAACTAACTTGAGGATATGCAATGTATTAACCATTGTTAATCTCCTATTATCTTGCATTGAAATTCTCTACCATTGTTTTTATTGCTTTTTCTCTTTAAAATAAAATTAAAAATACTAAAGTTCACTGAAAGAAATTCACTTAATAAAATAAAAGAGTATCTGTGATATCTAGATGGATATCAGTTTCTTTTTTTTTTGTAAAAGCTCAAAGACTGATGCTGAATTCACTTCAGGCCACTGTACCAAAATGCTAATACTCTGCATAATTATTTAGCCTCATTAGTACATGAGTGACACATATAATAGATCTTCTGAGTGCAAGAGTTAAAGTCAATATGAATATGGACATCTAAGAACAGAAATAAAACCACTAATTCTTACTACATAACATTCTTATCAAGATACTTCACAAGTTTTCAAGAAGTATTTAACAGCAAAATGATAAGAAAGAAGAACAAGCTCTTAAATGTAAAGTTTGTTTTACAGTAGAGACCATTATCTCTTTTCAGGGCTAGTAACCTACACAGAAAGTGAATAAAGACAACCATGAATCAAACAAACCTAATTTTTTTCTGAATATGTATGCTCATAATGTATATTTTATTTAGAGATATTTACAAATTATATTTTGTTGCTATTGAAGACATATTCAATATAACTGTTAAGGTATTATTTGTATGTTATAATGTCTAAAAAATGCTACAAATCTGTAAATATGTGAATAATTGTCTACAGTCTAAAATAAAAAGATGCTAAGTACAATATAAAAAGTTGCTTTCTTAGCTACTCAGCCTTTAACTAAATGAACTTTATCATTAAAATTTACTAAGTATATTCAGCCTGGATACTCATTCGGCTCAAACTTTAAAACTTTTAAAATATACTAATCTGGTTTTATATAAGTAACAGGGTGGATCATGCAGAAGACTGAATAATTATATTTTAGGGACATCAGCAACTTTCAGTTAATTTTTTATGACCTTATCAGAATCATGAGTCAGATGTATGGCCATGTAGGTGAAGATAGAATTATATCCTGAAATTAAAGATTATTTTCACTGTCAATCATCACAAGTAGAAATTAACCCTGGGATAAATCAGATAGCAGAAATATAAATTGATGGGATCAAGGAAAGACTTGAATCTGAGAATTGAAAAGTGCTGGGATATTTTAGGTGGGGTCACAATCTTTGGGCCGCATGGAATTCTGCTCTTTGCCAACTGTCAAGACAGGAGATAGGGAGTCTTTGGCAATAACAACAGGGCAGGACAGGCCCTGACATCTGGAACAGCAAATATCTGGAAAACAGATGAGAATAGGAGCCAAGACTGACCTTTGGACAGGCAGAAGTGGTATTACTAGCACAGAAAGCTTTGCAAAGTGAAGCTCATATTTCACAAGCATCTTCAGTTAATAAGGGTAGCAGATAGGTGGCAAGAAAATTCCAAATCAGAAAATCTGAGGATTTTGTTCTGGTATCATATAAGGCAGTTTCTTACAGGGAAAACCTTGCAGAAATACAAAGGCAGTTATCTGCAGAAATATTAGGAAGTGCATGGCATGTAGCCTTGTCTTGATTATTTAAAAAGCAGAATATTTTATAATCATAAGCTAGTCATAATAAAGGTACATGGGACACATAGATGAATAAGGTTTTTCTATATGAGATCTTGTTGGTTACCTTTCCACAAGTCCCAGTTATCATTTTAAAAGATTTTTTAAAAATAAAAACTACAAAGTTGAACAACTCACCTATAATTTCTTCATGAAGAGGAAATTTTTCAGAAAATGATGCCTAAGCCACATGTCTCAGTAATTAATCAAACCAAAATTAAAACTTATAAAAAAGATTATAAGGTTGGTGCTAACTGCAAAGATTTACCAGTTGTATTAATCAGAATATTAATCAATTTCCAGTTGGAAAATTTCTATAAATTTACTTTCAGAAATGGATTTCTTATTGTAGAATTAAATAATTTTCTCTTGTTCAGTCACTGCAGCTTAAATCACAGGCCTATAAATAATTCTTGTTTTTATTTCAAGGATAATTCCTGGTTTTTAAAATGTATTGCACTTTACAATGTGTTCTGTCATAATTATTTTATTTTCTCATGTAATTATACTGCAAGTGTTTCATTGTTATTATTTGTAGAATAACTTTTTTACATATAAAAAAGAATCCAACAAATTAAAATTTTTCCTAAAGTTACCAAAGTACTAAAACTTAGAGACTACTTATTCACATCATAAAATTCTCTTTTGTTTAATAAAGGTCTTTAGAGTGTATTTTTTTGTTGGAGGGGTACCAGGGATCTAACTCATGATCTCATGCTTGCCAGGCAGACACTTACGCCACTGAGGTAAATCCCAAGCTCACAGGGTATCATTTTTATACATAAGGAGCCTTTTCATAATATAGTAAAATCAGACTAAAACTGCTAAAATGTATTACGGGTGAGGTTCTAGGATATACTTATTTATATAAAGTAAAAATATCTGTGTCTGCATTGACTTTTTCTGTTTGAAAATATCTTTTAAGTGATGCAGAATAAGCCATAGCATTCTGACTGTGGCCCTCAAAATTCATAGCCACCTCTCAAAACAAAATGATTTTATTTCATCCTAAGAGTCCTGAAGTTCTGCAGAATCACTCAAAAGTCCATGCCCAAATTCCCCTCTGGTACTCAAAACAAACTTTTCCCACTATAAATCTTTGTTAAAAAATAAGGTTATGTATTTCCAAATGCAAAATTGTGAAACAAGAACATGGGAGACTGTAGTATTTCTAAAGGAAAAAACAGACAAATGGGAAAGCATAGTCAGCCCACAGCAGCAGTGAAAAACCAGCCAGCACACAGTACACCCTGAAGCTCCAAGTCAGGATCTCCCTTACACTGTGATAAGGGCCAGGCCCTCACTGTCTCGGTCAAGTCAATACAGGAACTCTGCTGGTTACTGGCTACATGGCTGCTTTCTTGGCCTGTATACTAGTAGTATCAGTAGCTTTGCTGGACAGGGCAGGCAAATTTCTAGTTACTCTACCTTTCTGGGCTCTCTATTGTATCCTTATTCTCACAGATGCACTAAGAATCACCTCACTGGGATTTCTTTGTAGGGGCTCCTACTTTGCAGGGAGCTTCCATAAATTTTCCCACAATGTTCTCTGATGTCTTGGTGGAAATCCTCTCATCCTGCATCCCTGAAAACCAGCATCTTGTACAATGCTCTCAAGATCTGACACGAATAAGCGATACCTGGGTCTGCTGGAGTCACATGTAGCTTTACCTACTGAACACAAGGATATGGTTCCTGACACCCTGCTGGGCACTAAAACTGCAGATAGTGAGTGTGGAAGATCCTCTTGTAGTTACAGGAAACAGTTTTGCCCTGGTTTGTCTCTGGGCTGATGATGGAAAAGAGAGCCTCAAATATATCTAAGGTACTTTTAAGTCTTTTATTCAATTGTCCTTCTAATCTCTTTTCCAAGCATTTGTTCTGCTATACCTCCTTAATCACACCTTAGGTGTTTTTCGTGTCCATTTTCATTGGCCAGTATGTGACTTATCTGCGTCATGTCACTGTGTTTCCTTTTCTGCCTGCATCTCATTGTAAATGTGAATAAAAATGGACCAATAATAACCATAATGTGGATATTTTGTCATTTCTAAACTTCTTCCATGCTCTAGATCGCCGCATTTTTTTCTTTTCTTTATTTTTTCTTTCTTTCTTTTTTTGAGACAAGGTTTTTCATTATGTGGTTCAGGCTGACTGTGAACTCATAGTGATTCTCTTGCCATAGCTTCCTCAGTTCTGGGATAACAGGCATGCATTACCATGTCTGGCTTTTTCTTTTTCAACTATTTTCTGCAAGGGTCTAGGCAAAGACACAGTACAACAAAGTTCTTGGCTGTTTCACAGCAGAGATGATGACATTTTTCTCCTGTTTCCAATAGAATCCTTGTTTTCTTTGTTTCCATTGAAGAGTGACTCCTCAGTCTCCATGTCTTCTTGGTCTTCACCAGAACTCTCTCTCTCTCTCTCTCTCTCTCTCTCCTTCTTTCTCTCTCCTTCTTTCTCTCTCTGTGTGTGGGGGAGGATATGAAATACATCTGTAACAAATATTCTACACTCCATGTACATATATAAGAGTCCTACTCATTATCAATTTTCTGTCTTAGCCTACTTTCCATTACTATAACTAAATATACAAAGCATGCTAATTTTATAAAGCAAATAAGTTTATTTTGCTTAGTTTGGGATGAAAATCTAAACATGGTGCAAGCTCTAGAAAGGGCCTCTCTTAGCTGTGTCACCTCATGGTGGAAGAAGGGATAGGATTGCAAGTGAAACTGAGTATGGAAAACTTCAGAGAGATCCAACAGTTAGATTTAAATTATAACAACACACTCTCAGGAGAGCTCAGAATTCCTTCTCAAGCTACCTTAATCTCTTTCAAAGGAAGTTCTTCCAATTGTTTCCAAGAGTGATGGGGTCCTGGGGTAGGTTTTCAGGTTCTTGTGCACAATAAAGAGTCAGCACATAATGATAAGGAAGAAGTAGTAAAATTTAATGAAATATCAAAGGTAAAACTACTCTTACAGTGAGTGAGCTTACACCACCAAAAAGGAACATGGCACAGCACTGAATGTTTGTGGCTTGAGAACTGGAAATGTAGCACCATGTCTAAGGCACCTTCCACGGAGTCTTTTTATGGCAGGATTCACATGATTGACAGTGTGCTGAGTCACGTCAGTTGTATCTACTGTGCATAATGAACATGGAAGACTACAAAATTTTTAAGTCATATACATGCGCATTCAGTTCTCTGAGAGAGAAAAAAGGAGAGAGAGAGACAGACAGCGAGATATTAGAATCTCTAGTTATGAAAGAATCTCTAGTTATCAGTGCTTTATGAGTGGTTCTGGTGAAGATAGAGGAGACATGGAGAATAGGGAGCTACACTTCAATGGAAATAAGGGTTCTATTGGAAATAGAAGAAAAATCTCATGTTTGCTATGAAATAGCCAAGAACTTTGTTGTATTGTGTCTTTGTTGCTACCTTTATAGAAAACAGTTTAAGAGGCACAAGCCAGGCATGGTGACACATGCCTGTAATCCCAGAACTAGGGAACCTGAGGCAAGAGGATAGCTGTAAATTTGAAGCCAGCATGAGCACGGAGAAAACACAGCAAACCTGGAGCTTAGCACTAAGCTTCTCTCTGGAAGGAGTTAAGTAGCCTTTCTGGTACCGTGATTATTCTGGATACTATCTGTGGACCTGGCTTCTAATATTCCTATCTCATCAAGAGGAAGGCAATAAGTGGTCTACTGGGAGCTTCGGGTACTTTGGGCACTCCCTTCAGCTCCTGCACCCAGCACAATCCATGGATAGAAACAAAGCTTCTAGCGTTTTCCTGGAAGAAATAGGACATCATATCTAGCTCACTGACTTTTCTGCTTGCAATCCAAGAGACTCCTTGAACTGCTCAAGAGTCTCTGAAAACTAACAGAAGTTGAAATTTACTAGGTCCCTTGGAGGTGGTAGAGAGCACAGCAGTTTGAAAGAGAATAGGTATGAACCACAGCACAGATATTTGTCCCAGTTCTCTCTTCAGCTCAGTGAAAAGTGAAGACAATAAACTCCAGCTCTCAACTTCTCTATAAAGAGAGGGAAGCAATTATACCATACATCTAGTGCTCTATGTTTTCCATCTGTCACCAGAAATACTTGTTTCTGTATTTCCTGTCTAAAGTCACTAATGGTACTCAGAATACTCTAAACTCCTAGGGATGCATAGACCAAAGACAGCGGGCTGAACAAGTACAGAGGTTTGAGAAGCTTTATCATTTGACTGGGCTGATTGGTGAAGTTCTGTGTGCAGTCAGATGGAGAAGACTGGAAATGACAGTGGTTTTCTACAATGGAGAGACACAACATGGAGAGTTAAGGGTCCTGAAGAAATGAAGATGTGTTCAAATTATTAAAAAATAGAATAAATCTCCTGAAGCAATATCTAATGGAATAAAGATATATGATTTACTCAATACAGAATTAAAAATAGCAGTCATGGAAATGTCTACTGATGACAGGAAAGCACTGCATGAACAAAGTAGGAATTCTGACAGAAAGACAGAAAATGTTTTACACTACTCAAGTCATGACACAAAAGAATAAAAGTGAACTGAAAAATTTAATAGGAAGATTTAACATCTGGCTAGATTAACAGAAGAAAGAATGATTGCACTTGAAACGAAGTCATTGGTAGTCATCCAAAGGGGAGAGAAAAAAAGAACTGAATGAAAAATAGTGATGATGGCTATTGTAGTCAGAGTTTATAAGGGAAAAGATTTAATACAGGAAACATAATTTATAGGACTATTTTATAATATTCACCCAGAGTCAAATGCAGAAGAGGGCACATGATCGGGCCACATAATAAAGACCCGGAAAATCCATCTGAAGAACTGGATCCCATGGCAATGTCGTACATGAGTGCAATGGGAGGCATAGAGCCCACAACAAGGTCTCATGCAAGTGCATGTGTAGGATCTGCACTGGGAAGCCCCAAAGGTCACTGGTGGAAATTAGAAAGTCTGAGCCAGTAGGATGAAGGATCTATGTCTGCAGGCTGAGGGATCTGCACTGGAGCCGGGAAGTGATGCTCCAGCTAACAACCAGAGCTCCCCCAAGAGAAATGCAGCCTTCCATAGTGACAGCAAGGACGAGAGCTTCTCCAGCAATCAGAACAGCTGAATTCATATCAGGTAAACCAGCACAACAAGCTTCTCCAGGAGAATCAGTAGCACACCGTCTTCCCCTCCAGTTCTGCTTTTATGTTGTTGGTAACAATTCTCAGGTGATCCTTCCCCACCCAGAACCATACCACTCAGTTCAACTGGGTGTTAAGTGTTGGCTATTAGTTAATCCATCACAATGGCTTAAGATTTGTATAGAACATCATCAAAGAGACCAATATATGTTTAGCAGGAGATTTAGAAGGGGTTTAAAAGGATAATAAAGAAAACACAAGGCAGACAACATTTTTTAGGTAAATAACAATTAAAAACTTACTGAATTTGAAGAAGGAAATAGGCAGTTGGAGCCAGGAATACTGAAGAAAACTATGTAAAATGAGTACAAAAAGATCAATGGCAAGACACACTAAAATCAAAATGTCAAAAATGATGGTTTAAAAGCACCAAGGTAAAAGTGATTTGTTAGATAGGAGGGATCATTCATAAGACTATTTTCAGATTTATTTTGCAGAAATTTTGTAGGTCTACAATGAATGGAAAGATATATTCAAAGTACTGAAAGAAATACAAACAGGAGTATTATACCCAGAAAATGGTCCTTCAAAAGTAAAAGGGAGAAATGGTAACAATGATACATACCTGTGATCCCAGCATTCTGGGAAATTCAGGCAGAAGAATCACAAGATTGAGTCCTACCTGAACAATTTAGTAACTCAGCAAAATCCAGTCTCAAAATTTAAAAATGAAATTCTTAAAAACCAGCTGGTGGATGTAATTCATTGCAAAGACTCTGGTCCAGTTACCAGTACTACAAAACAAATGAAATAGAGAAAAAGTCTTTCAGATAAATAAAGCTGAGAGTATTCATCAGAACTAGACCTTCCAAGAAGTGCTAAAGGGAGTTTAGGTTAAAATAAAATCATATTAAATAGCAGCACGATAGCATAAAAAGTATAATACATTTATAGAGGTTAATACATTTACAAAAACAATACTGCATTAGTATAACGATAGCAGACAAACCTCTTTAATTCTAATATAAAAGGCTAAAGTATTAGAAATAACTATGATAAAAATTATGTTAATGTATACATATTATAAATAGGTATAAAATTTCACATCAATAAGTGTTAGAGGGAAGTGATATAAAATTATATATTTTTAGACAAATGAAGTTACATTCATAGAGGCTTTACATATGCTATTACAACAATAAGATATTTTATAGCCCATTGTAATTACAAAGAACATACTTATAAAATTGACACACAAAGGAGAGAGAAGGGGACCAATGATCCATCATTTACTTTGTTTCCCTTTCAGATGAGGTCCTGCTCTGTTGCCCAGTCTGTCCTGGAGATCAGCCCTCCTACTTCCCCTTCTCATGTAGCTGGGATTATAGCTACGTACCACCACTGCACTGGACTATTGACATTTCTTTAAAAACATCAATAAATTATTTTTTTTATTTTAAAGTCAATAAAACAAAAGAGGGCAGAACAAAGCAGCTCACAACAGAATAACATAAGCAACACAGCACTTTACAATAAGACAACCGGACATTAACAGTAGCTATCAAAAAAAAAAAACTAGTAGCTATCAAAATATCTCTCTGCTATAGTTGAGCATAGTTTTAAATATAATAATATCAAACATAACAAAATAGCATAAAACCATTCAAAAGAATGAAAGAATTATAGGACATTCTGAACCAAATAACAGATAATGCTCAATGGCTACTATAATATCTCATTTTCAATAAAATATTTGTTTATACTATCATATACATTAAAATCCCAATAAAACACAACATGATAGAACTGATGGTAATAGCAGACTAGAAACATGGTAGGACCTCTAAGCAAGATGATATTAAAGAACTACAAGACAAAAAATTAAGTTAACATAATAATAATAAATCATTCTTTATCAATAATTACTTTAAATGTAATAAATCAAACCCTGCAATCAAAATACACAGAATACCTAAATAGATTTTGGTCTGGCTTCTTACCACTGGAACAAAATACCTGATATCTGCAATTTAAAGTTGGAAAAGTTTCTTTTGGTTCAAAGTTTCAAAGGATTCAGTCAATGTTTAGCTCCAAGGCAGGAACATCATGGCAGAAGGGTATTGTGAAGCAAAAGTACTCACTTCATGGGCAAAAGCACGGCACAGAGGAAGAGCGCTAGCAAGAGAAATGTTCTCCAATGGCACACTCCAAGGACCTGCCTTTTCCCCTGGCACCCACCTCCAGCAGCACAATCATTATGAACATCCATAGATTGATCCACTGATGAGTATAGTGCCTCCTAATCCAATCACTTCTCCAGGACTCTGTGAAGTTGACAGTTAAGATTAATGGGCAAACTACAGGATGAGAAAGACTAGTCTGTCCAAAAAGTGGCATTTGGAAAATGGCATACCCAAAGCTAAAGAATGAGGTAGACTCTTATCTCACTCTACACAGGAAACTCAACTCAAAAGTAGATTAAAGAAGTAAAGATAATAAGTGATAATGCAAAACTTTCAGAACATTGGTCATCAAAATAATTTGGGGGGGCTGTTGACACTAAAGACACATAGGAAAAGCAGACAAATGGGATTAGCTCAAGCTGAAATACTCAATACGACAAAGTAAAAAACAATTAGATAATAAAGCAACACATGAAATGAGATAAAATACTTGCAAATTACATATCTAACAAGGAGATAAAACTATACAAAGAACTCATGAAATTCAACAACAAAAAAACAAATAAACTAATTTAAAAATTGGCAAAGGACCTGAATAAACATTTACCCTTAGACTTATTGATAGCTAACAGATATGGTTACATAAAGAAGACATGTAGTCAAGTGAGAAATGCTTTCTAGCCTTAGTTCCAAAAAAACAAACGATGTGTGAATGACTAGAAATTAGTGCATTTAGCAAAGACTTCTACTGTTTTGTTTTGTTTTTTAAATGCATTCTACCCTTGTTCCCCTCTCCACAATTGAAGTTTATAATGCACGTGACCTCCCTGTAATCACGTAGCTAAGTTGTGATCGCAGGAACATAGGCAGGAGCGCTTCCTAGAAGTGTCCCTAAGGAGTGATGCAGGTACTGTGAACTCTCCCCTCCTCTGCTGTCTGGGATAGGGCACCCTCACCTGCGAGGCAGCAGGCATACAGTAGAATGCTCCTGGGGAGAAAGGGCAAAACAGCAGAAAACTAATGTCCTCACACCGGGAAGATATATATCAACACTGAAATAACTTCTACATTACTTGTTACTACTACTTGTTTTTATTATTTACAATAAAACTATTTAACTATATTTTTCCACCAATACCTTTTTAGTAAAATAAACAGAAGTACAGTGAGCGATTTTGTTTCATTTTTTTCCAATGCTCATTTGACAAAATGATGATTTACAGACAGAATTTGGACACACAGTGCGACAAAATTTGTGCATTGCTCAACACTATGAAACTGTACGCACAGAGGTCTGTAAGAATAGCAGCCCTAAAATTGTGCAGTAGCAACATCAAAGCATCTCTCATAGTCATAGTGCTCTAAACAGCTTTAAAAACTGTTGATTAGAAAAATAATAAACGTGTACTATAATTAACCTTATTTTTTACTCCATAGTATATTTTTACTACTGTTATAGTGAATGCGTATGTTTAATATTTTGCAGACTATGTATCTTGCTTCTGACACAACGAACTGTGAATGGTTTTCCAGTGCCTATGAAACCCCAGCTTCAGAATCCCAGGCAAGGATTAAGAGCTGTTAACAGAGTATTTGTACTCTGGAACATCTTAAATTCACATAAAGCAGTCCTTTTAGGGTAGTGTTTTATGTATGAGATCTTTGGAATCAAATAGACCTGTGTTTCACTTTCTTTTCCACCACCTAACCTTTCTTTGAACTGGGTCTCTGTAGCACTCAGTGTCTTTCCATTCAAAATGAGGATTTTAAAGCTGGAAAGTAACAAATGAAACTTAGAAACAGTACAGAAACTGCTAGACACTAAATATCATGCTAGCTTTATTACTGTGTGTTAGACAATGTTGTTGGTCATTCAGGAAATGCTAATAGCACTTTTCATTTTGTAGCTGAGTAAAGTAAAACTGAAACAATTGGAATTATTTCCTCCAGTTGTTTTCTCCATTCCTGTCACAAACAATTAAGCCCATACCTCTTCCCTCAAACCTCATCAGAAAGCAGACTTTAAAAACAACTTTCCTTTTCTGAGGCAGTTGTCATTTAAAAAGATTTTTTGCCATTACCATTTCTTAAACTTTACTTTTTAGGCACTTGTTTTATTTATCAAGACATTTACTGCCTAAATACTTTTAAACAAATATCGTGTCTGTAACAGTCATCAAAATAATGTGCTTTATGTTGCAAGTCTAATCTTTTTTAATAAATTACCTCAGATCAACCACTATGTTCAAGAATTTCCCAAGATTTGATCAGATTTTAAACTGGGCAACATTCTCTTCATAGATTTCACAATGCTACCATTGCATAAGGCTTCAGTCGGTGTTTCCTGACAAGTAAAATATATACAAAATGTGATCTCTTAAAGCTACATATACTGTGCACAGTAAAAGAAGAAAAAATTATGCTTTTTTTTTTGGTACCAGGGATCAAACTCACGACCTCATACTTGCCAGGCAGAAGCTTAGGCCACTGAGCTAAATCCCCAGCCCCAATTATACATTCTTAACAGAGATCAGTATTGAAAGTTTCAGGATCAGATTTGCTTATTGGTAGGTCTAAGTGAACTGGGTTTGCAAGGCATAAATGCTGACTGGAAATCATTAATATTATTTTAAAAACAAAAATAAAAGTTTGATGAATGCAAACTGGAAAGTTCAGGTAAGATTAAATATCAGAGAATGTGAAACAAGACATGACTAGAATTATGATTCTGATATACATCTAAAGCTTGATAGTTATGAAGCTAATTTAATGCACTGCAGAACAGTATTTGTCAGTGATAAAGTATGTGTATCACAGTGGCCTTATAAGATTATAGCAGAGCTGAAAATTTTCTGCTGTCTAATGATGTGGTACCTCTTATAATTTCTTATGAGTTTATTGTGATGCTGGTATGAACAAGCCCACTGTGCTGCCAGTCACATAAAAATGTATCACATATAATTACATATAATACATAATGCTCAACAGTAGTAATAAATAATTGTTTATTCATTTACTATAATATATTGTTATCATTATTTCAAAATGTAATCTCCTATTCCCTCTACATATTAAAAAAGACATACTGTAAAGACATATATTTTGTCATGCCTGTAGCAGCCTCATATACCTCATGTCTAACAAGTCCTTTGACTATGAAGAGGCTGTGTCAAAAAATTGACCTATATCATCTAAGTCTGTGGAAGTACACCATATATATGCACAGCAATGCGATTGTTTAACAACACATTTCCAACAACATATCTGCACTCTTAAGCAATATAGATTTCATTCACAAATACCCAAAACTTAATTTTTGGACCAGCAATACATTTTCCTGATGCATACAATAGGAAATATCATCCTCAGAATCTTACTTTTTAAGGAGTCCCTCTCATATAACTATGTGCTCCACCTTGGTGGAAGTGATCGCTGCAACTTCAAATAACCTTAAATCTCAGGATCTGTGGTATCAACCACAGAAATTATCTCTTTATATTCCTTGAACTATGTAATACTCTTCCTTAATCTCTTCTAACCCTCCTCCTTCTAACAACTGCAATTTACACTGGAATATTGTTTTAAATGATATTCTATAATTTGTCTATTTAAAAACTGAATATCAGTAAATTGTCTTCCTTTACTTTGACTGTGATTATTTTTTCTGAAGTATAAAGTGGTATACTAGCTTTATTCTACTTTTGTCTGAATAGGTCACTATTTGCAGTCCTTTTGTTTCTCCATCATTTGAGTAAAATCTTTCCTTCATTAAGTTTCATTGGATTTCCTTTATTATAAATTAGCAATGAAATATATCATAATTTTGATTTCTTCTAAGTCCAAACTCATTTTATTGCTTATATAAAGATTTCTTTTCCCAGAAACCTGATTCTCATAGTATTCAAGAAGATATACATTAAGCATTAAAACAAACAAAAATACAGAAAATTTAGACCTGGATTGTTATTACTGGTTAGCAATAAAGTTTATTATTATAGTATTATTTTAACAAAAATCTCTCAGAAAGACAGAATGTTCTATTAAGGTAAATCCCAATTCTCTTGTTTATAATTACATCTATGTAATCTGGAACCACATTAACTGTAGTTATCCAAAAATAGTTGATAAATAAATGATAGATGTAAATTTTGCAAAAATCTTTTCAGAACTGGGGAAGGGACTTGCTTAGTTGATCCAGTATTTAGTATTTCACATAATTAGCATGGTTCTTTGAGGCAATTAATTTTTTGCTTTTGTTTTTCTTTTTTATTTCTGACTTTTGAGACAGAGTTTCACTGTGCAGTTCAGACTGACCCTCAACTTACTTTGTACCCCAGGCTGGCATGGAACTTGCAGTGATCCTCCTGCCTCAGACTCCCCAGGGCTAAAATTACAAGCATGGAACACAATACTCAGCTGCTTGATATAATTTTAATAAATAAATTAATTCTGTTCTTTCTTTTTAAATACATTTATATTTTGTCATTTATTTGGAAGAATGTATTTCAGTGTGCTCTAAATTTTTAGATTCTGCTCAAAGCAAATCATCCTTGGGCACAACCAAGGAAATGGTCTTTCTTATTCATTTATAATATGTCTTGAAATAGACTATTTTGTATTCTACACCTCTACTTTGATGGATTAATTGAAAGTATTTTATGCTATTTATAAATTGGTAATTTTATGACAAGTGAATTACCATAAAATAATTCAAGATTTTTATTTAGAACTGTGAGTCGATGGTATATAAGCAAAAGCTTATTGCTATGCTTTGCAGAAAAACTGCAGATTCTGAATTTTTACATAAGTGTTCAGAGTAATTTGAAAAGTGGTAACTTTACAATGTTTAAAGGAGTAATATATTTATTATATTCAGTTCTGTACTTTTGGTTTGGACATATTTACAGATTTTCATACAAATGTAAGGGACACTACAAGGAATTCCTAGTTAGTCCTTTGTATAGTTTTCTCCAGTGGTAATATCTTATACAACTGTAGCACAGAATCACAATTAGAACACCGACACTGATACAATCCACTGAGTTCATTATGATTTCACTAGTTCTAAACATGTGTGTGTGCACTTATCTCAGTGGAATTTTATTGAATGCACAGATTCATGTACCCAGCCCAAAGTCAAGATATAGAAGATATCACAGATATAGTAGTATCACAAAAACCATTGTATTTTCCATTTTAGATTTGCTAAAATAAGTGCACAATTTAGCCATGTTTTAGCTACAGCTTCCTGTTTTGAAGTTAGGTACAATTAAATAAAATTTACTAGTTGCTTAAATTATTTCAACCCATCTTTTAAATATTAAATAATTACATATATAAGAAAAAGCACTATCACTAATTACTAACCTTTAATATACCATTTATGGTATGTATTTACAATCTAAGATTTAAAAGAAAAAGGGGAGCTTTGCTGCAGGCATCTTTCACAGAAAACAGCCAAACACTTTCAACCTGACAGTAAGTGGCTCTTGGTTTCCTTTAGGTGTTGGTAGAATCCTAATTTAATCAGTATATGTCGGCAGTTCTAAAAATTCCATGGAGATCTATGGGATAAGAAATCTGACAAGTTTATTTCCAGCTTTTGATCTCCTCTTCAAGAAGAAGCTTGATTAGCTACATATATATTAACCTGAAATGTATTCTATTGTCTTACTTTTCCAGGTAATTTCCACCAAATACTCCTCCCACAAACTTCGTGACACCCTACCGTGTCCTCAAACCAGGTAAGCAAGAATGAAAGAGAAATTAATACCTTGATGCTGCTGGTCTGCATGAAATCACCATGATTATCCTTTTCTAATCAAATGGGAGTCATTTTCTTGCTCTCCACCTGACTAATTTTTCCCACTCTGTCCCCCTCCCATCAGGTGCCTGGCTGCTAAATGTTTACAGATTAATTTCCATGAAATAGTCCCATAGCAACAATCACTAACTGGATCAAATTACTCTGCTCTTTGATACACACACACTTTTTTTCTGGTGATAGATCAGTTTTAAATGAAGAGTTAAAGCTGAAAATAAAATTAAATCCTTTTGTAAAAATATGGTGATTAGAGTGACAAAATTATTTTCAAAATTCTCAGATATTAGGGTGGGTTATCAAAAACCCAGTTGCAGCCTGCTGTCACAATGGAATAACCATGTCACCACGGTTTTCTGCCTATCTATAGTCCTGACTTCCGTTTCCCACAGAATGAAGTAACTGATGACAGCAGGAGAGACAGGGATGAAAAGTTCATGATATAACCAGATGGGTATTTTCTACTACTGGTTGTTTCTATGATGTTGTGAGAAAAAGATGACATTCACTTCTAGTTCTGGAAAATAGTTATTACTGTGTTAACTGAATTTGCCAGTTGATTTTGACCTAAATGCATAGTCATTAGAAGGGATCTGAAGGACTCTGATGCAGAGACACACCCTCACCCCACCCAATACACACAGTTGGGCAAGCAATGAATATTATTTCTCAGGAAGGAAGAGATGCTTGGGGGCTGTCAGAGATTCTCCAGCTGTGCCCCTACCCAAACGCTATTGGCAATGACTTTTCCAGCTTAGCACCTTTTAGATGTGCTAATCACCAGTCACAATGTCCTTTCCATGATTCTCTCCAACACACTTTTGATTGTACATGGTTCCCAGAAGGCTAGGGATTAAAGAAAAGTTGGTTTACTATGGTTGTTTTCTACTTACTGATATAGTTGTCAAAACATTAATGTTTCAAAGTAAGTAAAGTTCCACACAATTTTCCTGATTTCTGAGGAATAGGTTAGTTACCTTTCTGATCAGAGTTACAAAATTTATTTAGAAAAAATGTGTTTGAACTCTAGTGACCTGAGCTTTTATTTCTTCACTAACCAAAGGCCAGACTTTACAAAAGATGCTTAATTATTCAATAGTGCTGTTTCAATGCCACCGATTGCCCCAGGAACCAGTGGGGAGAGGCTTCTAAACATGGTCTTGTTCAACTTCACCATCCCTAATGTTCTGGATGTTTACAATAGCTATGGGACTTGGCACTCCCTGGCACAGTCAGGTTAACATAAAATCAACCTTCACATTATTATTTCAACATATACATGAAATACTCACCCCTAGCAACATCTGCATCCCTGCAATCTATTTTGTAAACTTCATATTTAGTGACAATAAACCTGGTTTGACAGAGAGGCCAGCAGAGGATTTGCATGAATATTTTGCTTCTTCGTGATATATGGTATCACATTCCTGGGGAAAATATTGTTTGGCATAATCCACTGTGCTACCATCTTTCAGATTAATTGTTCTGACCTTGGTCTACAGGCATAAACAGAAATGCATTTCAGATAATGTTAGTTCCTGTCATAATTACTTTCTGTGCACATTCAGGTGGAGAAGAGTTAAGGAGCATCTGTGTTTGCCAGCGGGAGCAAGAAACCTTGAACCAAAAACAAATGCATAAATCTAATCTACGGAAGGATGGTAGCTATTTGTTGAACACTGACCATGGATAGGGAGATGTGCAACTGCAAATATGCACTGCCACTAAAGCGACAGCATCCAGAAGATAACATTAATGATAAATTACCATAATCTCGTGCCTATAAATGAATCTTCAGAATTGACTTGAAAACCATTGTATGATTACCTCCATTACATATTGGATATGATAAACATCTTTTAATATATCCTAACATTTGCTTCAGGCTTGCTAGTATTAAAAAACAAGTGTCAAATAATTGTGTGTTGGAACAACTCTGAATCATTGCATTCATCAAAAGTTATTTTATATTGAGGGATATGCAAACAGTTATAGTGATATAGTTGGTTGAGTTGAAACTTTGTACTCAATCTAATGTAGTACAGAATATTAAAAGAGAAAGGAGGCAACTAGATGAGAAAGAGTTCAATGTAGGCATAGAGGGAGTCACCACAAAGAAGGCTGTGGTGGCTCTCTGCAAGCAAAGGGTAGGTTTTCCTTATCTAGGCTCTGATGGGGAAGGGCTTTGGGGACTGATGTAAGCTAATTCATTTTGTCAGAGTGCAGGGGATTGGGTAAATCTTCACACACATGAGCTTTGGCAAAAACTTTTGGGAGGAAGAAGTCATCGGGGCTCCTGGGAAGAAGCAGCTAAGCACCATGGTGATTGAGCATTGCACGGCCGCCATGATGACTGGGCAAATCCTGGGCAGGGCTCTATCAACAGTAGTTGATGACAACTGGAAATAAATTAAAGATCTTAAAGTAACTTTGGGATTGTGAAGATTTAGTTTGTAAATTTGTGCCTGATTTTCAATATGTAAGAAATAAAAAGGCATCAGATTTTTGAAATTGGGCATACGTATCTAAAATGTATATTAAAATAACATAAATTTGAAAGGAGGTGATATATTCTAACTTCAAAAAAGAAAATAGAGGACAGTTAGATGACAGGCAAAATAATCTTTCTTTCACAGAGAACATTTTCAGAAATTTTAACACAACTGAAAAGGTCCAGCTATGATGACCACGGGAATAAGAGAGCAATGCGTTGGGGAAAGAGGTCTACTATATGGAGCGGAGCAAAACAAAGTGCGGCTGCCTGACTTTCTCCTTGTAACATCTGTTTTGAAGCAGAAGATAAACAAAAGTCATCTTTCAGAAACTAAACAGCTTAAAGATTTTATTCTACCATGAAAACTGAGGTAGCTGCAGCATCAAGAAAGACCGCAAAGCAAAGAATGAGAAATAAAAGGAAAAACTAATGAAATTTTATGTGGACATAAAATTCAATGAGTGAGAAAAGTAAAACATGTTTTCATGGATGAGAATAAAAGCCAATGTTTAGCTAAGAGATGATTAGCAATATTTGTTTCAGTGTCTAAATATGCCATCACTGTACTTGGATATTGCTTTTTAAAAATGTATATTATGGAAGAATATGTACATTTTCTACTGCTATTTTATTAGTTATGCTCATTGATGAATATAGCTAAAACATTTCATTTCACCTTTTTCAGTTATACTTAGTGATCTGTACATTTTTATACAAAGTATCATTCTTTCCCTAATGTCAACTTACAAAAAGCAGGCAGAATTTCTAGGAACAAACCAATGATCTATTTCTATTGAGCCATTTTGCATTTCTAAATATGCAAGGTCTGTTATTTAAGATGCTGTAATTTACATACAAATAAAAGCTAGCTGAAACCTTCTTAAATTAAAAGGAATTTATCGAATTATATAACTAGAAATTTCAAAAGTGGGAATTCAGGCATTTTGTTTTGTTTTGTTTTGTTTTGTTTTGTTTTGCCTACCTCCCCCACACCCCGGTTAGGGTTTCTCTATGTAGTTCAGGCTGACCTTGAACTCACAACAATCCTCCTGCCTCTGCCTCCCAAGTGCTGGGGTTCCAGCACCATGACACCTGGTTTAGGTATAGATCAGTGGTTGTTTCTCAACATTTGGCTCCACCTTTTGCTGCTCTTTATGTATTGGGACCATTAACTTCTCCAATAAACTGACATTCTCAAATATGGAAAGATATACATTGGCGAATCTAATTCTACATTTTTAGTTTCCAACTTTTTTTTATTTAAAGAGAAAAAACAAAACAAAACAAAATAAAGGGTAGCAACAATACAGAATTCCAAGAAAAAAAGGAAAAGAACAACAACAAAAAAACCTAAGAAATTATTACTTGACAAATTACATACTGACTTCTTGGAAATAATTGTTCAAATTACCAAATTAAAATATGTAAAGTAGACATTCAAACAGTGAGACTGTTAACAGTTCTGCTCCACGATCTGACAAAAACAGGAATATGGTCATCCATCTTATCCACTCAAATATGCATGTAATTATATCAAAAGGGTAAAATTACACACAACAAAACAGAGCAACACAGATCACAAGAAAGCAATGTAAGAGACAAAAATTTCAAAACTAGAAGATCGGAGATATTCATTCTCTACCACATTGACTCTTGTTTTCTTCCAAATAGTTGTCCATATTGTCACATACAGGGAATTCACATGAAACAACCTAGTATGGAATTGATCTGAGCAGGATGAGGAGGGCATTTCAGGTCTTCAAGACCAGACATTAGGGAAGCCAAGAATGGCTGTCATAGTATCTCTCATTCTCCTCAAAACAGCTGTCCATACCTTAATGTGTGTTGAACTTAAACAAGGCAAAGCAAGCTAAAATCACTTTGAACAAAAAATGATAGTTTTGCTGGACTTCACATCATGACATTATGGAGTCAGCACTGGGTATTGTAGTGTCTCTTTTTCTTCAAAGTAGTTGTTCATTTCAACACGTGTTATATAGTTGGTTCTTGTAAACTGTTTATAAGCTCTACACATGCGTGATTCTCTACTTGTATATCAATCATTTCTGTATTAGCAGGAAAAACAAAACAAAACAAGATAAAACAAAACAATTCCTAGAAAAGCATGAGGCAAAAAGGTCACATAAAACCGCAATGCAAGGGGATCTACAATGGTTACCATAATGTCTCAGCAGTATATAACAACATTAATAAAAACAAAGCATTGGAGACATTATAAGACTTCAAAAGCAAGTAATAATCAAAACAGAGTGGGTATCTTAATGAATCTTGTCATCTTCAGTGTAGTTACCTATACTCTTAGACTTGATGCTATAAATCATAACAGATTTAAATAAAATCAGTCAATACAAAGTAGCACTCTAACAACCCAGATTCAAATAAGATCAGTCATAATAAGACAGTATAAGTTATAAAGGGCTTCACATTAAGTTGATAGGAAAATTAGGGATGATTACCATAATATGTCCTCTTATTTTGGGGATAGCTGACCATGTCCTCAAGTCTAGTGTAAGTAGACAAAATGGAACAGCACATAATCCATCCAATCAGAGTGGTGAGAATAATGTAAATTTTAAATCTTGTTACCCAATGAACAATATCCTCTGCCTCCCTTTTTTAGACAATTCCTCCCCTTTCACTCCCATGGGGTGCACTGCTTGTTTTGGGTCCCACTGCCTCCCTATATAGAGCAGCTCAATGGACCCTATCTCCTGATCTACTCTGCCTGTGTTTCTCTCTGTTAGTATTTCAAGGCCCTCTATACTAGAGATTATAGCCAATCTTCTCTGTCTCATTTCTGCTATTCTATTTTTTTGCCATTGATAGTCTATTTTTCTCTTCCACTCCACTGTCTGCCTCGTTCACTGAGGCCTCTCTTCCACTGTTCCTGAAATGCTCATATTCTTGTTCTCTCTCCCTAGAATGTCCTTCAGTATTTTTTGTAGGGTTGGACTGTTGGTCACAGATTCTCTCAGTTCCTCTTTGTCATGGAAGCATCTTGTTTCTCCCTTAATTTCTAGAGAGAGTTTTGCAGGATACATCAATCTGGGCTGGAGATTGTTCTCCTTCAGGGCTTGAATTACTTCACTCCAAGCTCTTCTTGACCTGATGGTCTGTGTTGAGAAGTATGCCGTGATTTTGATGGGTTTTCTTTTTTAGGTGATCTGTTCCTTTTCTCTGATGGCTTTTAATATTCTGTTCTTATATTGAATTTCTGGGATCTTGATTATCATATGTCTTTGTGTAGCTCTGTTTTGGTTGTAGGTGGCTGGAGTTCTGTATGCTTCATACATCTGCATATCATTTCTTTTTTCTATGCTTGGGAAATTTTCCTTAATTTCTGCGTGCTAATGCCAGTCCCCAAGAACTGCTGGGCTCCCCAACCTCTGACCTTAGCGTGGCTGCACTGGGAATTTATGGTGCCTCTGGTTGGGTCGTGTGCAGGGCCGGGTCTGGGCGAGCCATACACAGGGCTGCTCAGCTCCACGCTCCAGCTGCTCAAGCCTGTTGCATCAGCACAGTTTGGTTGGTCAGGTCGCTTTCGGGCACGAATTCAGGCAGCTCAAGGGGGGCGCCTTGCTTGCTGATCCTAGCTTCACTAATGGTAGCCCCGGAACCTCATATTTGAGTGGGTTTTTTTTTT